>SZWC01003505.1:85649-103488 GCA_023375785.1 Penium margaritaceum
GGCTTCATTCTCATGAAGTGACTGTGTGCGAGGTACTCTCGTTCGCACCTCGCACGAAGGGAGTAGAGGCAGTAGAGGGGGTAGATGGAGTAGAGGGATGGGAGGAGAGGAGGAAGGAGATAGTCACGTGAGATGCATGTTGCTCCCTCACCTTCTGCCATTCTGCTAGTTGCTGCTGGACGCAAGAAACTTTGCTGATGCTGCTGCTGCTGCTGCGCAAGCCGCATGGGACTGGCGTCCCTCATTCTTGTCCCCTGTGTGGCCGGCTGGCCATAGAAGCCGAAGTTGGCTGTTTGTCCCGGCCTTCCCTGCTGCTGTTGCTGCTGCTGCGGCGGGGGCGGCGGCGGGGGCGGCTGCAGGGGCTGTGGGCGCAGGCCAGACTGGCTGGCAGTTCCGACTGTAGCAGGTGGAAACTGGGGGTAGGGCGAGCCCGAGGAGGAGGAAGGAGAGGACGAGGAGGAGGCGGCGGCAAGGGCAAGGTCGGCGCTGCCAGACTTCACGAGGGGCGACACGGGCGAGTGCGCGTCGCTCCCCGGTAACTTGCTCAGGTGCGCTCCGACGTTGCAGCTGCCGCTGCTTACTATGCCCGACGCGGACCCGGCGCTCGCACCAATGGAAACGGCCGCGACGCCGTGCGCGGCTCGGTGCATGCCGAGGAGCGAGGCTGCGGCGGGGTGGATGCGCAAGAAAGGCAGGTCAGGTGAGCGCGGTTTCGCGGCGCGGGTGGAGGCGATGGCGCTGCTGGCAGTGGAAGAATAGGGCATGCAATCCGGGCTCAAGCGGCCACCGTCGGCAGTCCGGAAATGCGCCTGCTGCTGATACTGTGTCTGCCGCTGCTGCTGCTGCTGCTGCTGATGGCGCGGGTGCACATGCTGGACTTGAGGGACAAGCTGCGCGGGGCACGCCTGGTCGGGGTGGTAGGGGCTACCTGGGAACTCCTGCTGCGGCCGATATGGTTGCTGCAGCGGCTCGGCTACAAGGTCGCTTGCGCGAGAGGACGCTGCTCCTGGCGCGGTAGCAGGCAGGGCCAACTCCGTGAGCGCAAGCGTCATGTCGTCCAGAGCGTCCGTGGGCATCAGATGCTGCAGCGGGGGAGGCTGTGGCTGTTGTTGCTGTGGACGTGGGCGTACGTGTGGCATGGTGGGAATTGGTGAGGTGGGCACGAGCTGCACAGCTGCCATGCCAAGCAGGGGCGACGTTGGTGCGGCCACGGATCACTAGACCAACAGCTTCAGAGTTCGACACGCGCGTTGTCGGAGAGGCGGGAGTCTGTGACAACGTGGAGGGCAATGAAGAAAGGAGGTTGCCGAAATGTGAAGCGAGGGAGCAGTGAATTGCTGCCCATCTCGGGACCGTTGTACTGACCCGCTGGACGCCGCAGGCCGCCCGCAGGGCGGCCTGCGGCGTCCAGGGGCGCCAGAGGATGACGCGTGAGAGAAAATCGACAAAGGGGGGAAGGAAAACGGATAGCGGCACAGAGCCATCATTGGGCGCGCTCGTGCGTACGCGAGGAGGGGAAGCTGGGGAGGACGCTGCTGCCAGCTGGCACAGCGGCTTCGTGCACGTACTCTCCTCCCGGGTCACTCCCCGCAGCCGAGGAGCGGTGACGGTTGACCACGCCGCCTGCGGTTGTTAAGACGCTAAAAAGAGGCGGGAGGTGCAGGAATCCGGCGAGGTGCCGGAGAGCTTCTACGAGCTTTTGTCGAGTGCGCCGGTAAGGCGGCCCCTGGAGGCATCATTTCTCCCCCCCCCCCCCTTCCCCCCCAAAGGAGGAATCCAGCAGGCCGCGTCGTGCCTTGGCGGAGAAGGCATTCCGTTTCTCCCGAGTGCCAGAGAACGCACTTGATGCGTGAAACATAGGCCGCGTTTCGCCATAGATACGTCTACCCATCATTCATCCCGCCCTTCAGAACGGTTGAATTAGCCAAAATCTGTTGAAACCCGAGAGCGGACCATTTGTGGGAAGGCTCGAAAGTATCAAGTAGAGCAACTGAATAAGTAAAAGGGCGGAGTGACAATATACCCCCAGTTTCGCACAATAAGTCCCATCCGCCCCTCCGTCGGAACAATAATCTTCATCCGCCCCTCCGTCGGAACGATAAGCCTCATCCGCCCCTCCGTCGGAGCGATAAGCCTGATCCGCCCCTCCGTCGGAGGGATAAGCCTCATCCGCCCCTCCGCTGGAACGATAAGCCTCATTCGCCCCTACCCATGAACAATAAGCCCCATATACCCCGTGGAAATGTCGAACTCGTAAAATGACGGTATATGGTTCATGTTTGTTATGGAGAAGGGTGTCTTGGTATTATTATTTCAATTTTCCGATGATTTGCTCCTCATTTCGTACAACCGGACGGCACGGAAGTACTTGACACCAGTGGATTTGTGTGATGTCGACGATGTAAACATTTCGGTTGTCGAAAATGTGGTGTTCACCGTGGTTCATGTGCTCTTTTTATGGGGGTATGCTTTCATTGTCTTCATATGTCAACGAGACCGGAAACCCGTAAATCCTCAGACCGGAGGTCTGCATGGCCGTATGGACCGCACATGCACTATCCTCGTCACATCAAAACACCCCCTGCGCCATCGTCGTCCGTAAGCTGGCAAGGTTCATGCATAGGCATCGAAACGTGATGCCGAGCCTAACAACGGTTTGGCCAGCGTAGCAAGCGGTCACCGGCCAATTACATTGCGCCGCAGGACTATCCGACAGTTGTCTGTGTCGCAACTTCCGCGGCACGCCTTGACAAGCTGCCGTGCACATCACGCTGTCACATCCTTTCAACCGCCGGTGGCCGTGGGCATGCCCATGGGTTCCCGAATGCATGGACTAATATTAGGTGGAGCCGGACGACTCAGACATGCACAGAAGAGGCAGAGGTTGTGTGTGAAGAGGGGAAAAGGCGGACAGTNGAAACGTGATGCCGAGCCTAACAACGGTTTGGCCAGCGCAGCAAGCGGTCACCGGCCAATTACATTGCGCCGCTGGACTATCCGACAGCTGTCTGTGTCGCAACTTCCGCGGCACGCCTTGACGAGCTGCCGTGCACATCACGCTGTCACATCCTTTCAACCGCCGGTGGCCGTGGGCATGCCCATGGGTTCCCGAATGCATGGACTAATATTAGGTGGAGCCGGACGACTCAGACATGCACAGAAGAGGCAGAGGTTGTGTGTGAAGAGGGAAAAAGGCGGACAGTGCCCTAATCCTACGTGTCCACTATTCCTCAGATTGTCCGCCACTCGCACGCCATGTTTCGGTGGGGTACCTCTCGAGTTTCATCCAGTGTCATTCAGTTTTGCGTCGTCGTCGTCGACGGCGTCACCGCTCCCTCGGACGACGTTGCCTCTGCTCCTGCCTCCATCGTGAATACGGGATGGTGGACGACCAAGTCGCGGAGGACGCCGGTAAGCCTAACCCGGAGGGTAGATGGGATAAATAGCAATGTTTTTCGTCACCATATACCCTCCGTTTCAGATGGATTCCCAAGAACATGCGTGGCTCGTTACCACGTGACCAAGTGCTCACAAGAACGGTCCTCCGTCTGCTGAAGGACCTGCACCGCGGTGGTACCCCGATAACCCATAGTCGAACGACCCATCAGGCGCCTTTGAGGATGTTATGTTTTGGTTGACCCGTGATTGGTGCGATGACTGGTGGGCCCAGCGGTTTGACGAGTGGGACACCCCCCCACAGACCCAACCCCCGGATGAACCACCCCGTGCTCCCGGGTCCCCCGATGTCTGGGAAGCCGGACCGGTTAGGTTTAGCATGGGGCGGCGTCGCGTCCTGTCCGTCCCTCATGGCCACCTCGGTAATGCTCAGTTTGAGCTCTTCACGCTTCTGGAGTTTGCTGTTCTTAGGATGACGTAGACAATGTGGATGGTGGTTCGTTTACCCTATTCTGCTTATGCTTGCATTGTCCACTAAACCTATCTTTTCCCTTGCCATTGTTTGTCATGCGTGCATGGACAGGTGACTCGGACGACGAACGATGCCATAGCCTAAAGAAGCTGAAGGGGACGCCGAATGAGCCGGCAGCGGGCATGTTCTTCTAGAACATGGATGCAGCCCGGGCGTTTGTGGAGGACTACGTGGTTGACAACCGCTTCGGACTGAAGTGGGTCCGTAGTGAGCTTGCAAGATTCCACGTCACGTGCTCCGAGGCGAAAACCAAGGGTTGTACCTGGCTTTTGCGCACACGTGTGACTTCCAAGTTCGGCGACGTCACAGTGTCGCACTACGAGGACGGACACAAGTGTGTCCCCAAAATTGGGCGCGGGAATCCGGCTCGCAAGAAGGGTTGGGTGGCCCCGAAAATCTCGGAAACCCTGTAGCGCGACCCTACTGCCTCAACGGCCACCTCCGTCAAGTGCTTCACGAACGGACCGGCATCAACGTCTCCAACAACACGCTTTACCGCGCGAAAACACAGGCCCGGGAGAGCTTGATGGGTAAGAAGACGGAGACGTGGAGTCTTTTCCCGTCATACATCGAGGAGGTGCGTATGGCGGATGCATGGAACCTGAAGCAGCACTAGTGTTGTCACTTCTTTGACATTTGACGGGTGTATATCCGCACTTTTTGCGTGCAGTTGAAATGCGTTGACCCAGGCACCCACGCCGTCACGCACAATGACAAGAACGGCGTGTTTATGTGGGCTTTCGTCACCTCGGAGCTGCCATGATCGGGTTTCAACACAGCCGCCGTATCCTCACCATGGATGCTACTTTCCTAGAAAACGGGCACAAGCAGGTTTTGCTGCTTGCCCAATTTTTTGACGCCAACGACCACGCGGTCCCGATGGCGTGGGCACTGGCACCGACTGAGGACGAGAAGAGCTGGAATTTATTCTGCGCCCAGCTTGCCCTTGCATATCCCACTGCTGCTTTGCTGGGCACTAGCATCATCACAGACAAAGAGAAGGGTCCGGAGAAAGCTTTGAAGTACATGACTGCTGCTACGCATACATACTGCGCATGGCACTTGCGCGATAACATGCGCACTTCCTAAAGCAAGAAAGCCGCTCACTAGGCGTGGAAGTGTGCGCACGCACTCAACCCCAACCAGTGGGAAAAGGCTACCAGACACCTGCGGCAAGTGAGTGCTTCTACTTACACATACCTCTTTGGCAGGCCGGGTGAGGATGGTTATGTGGTGGGGGGTGTTCCTCTCGAGAAGTGGACACGCCTCCACTGCCCTCTGGGCAGGGGGGGCCACACCACGTCCAACGCTACAGAAAGCTGGAACGCGCGCATCGCTGCCCATCGCAAGCTGTATCCTTACTACTGTTTTGTCAGCATCTTGCCCTTTGTCCAGTGCATGTTCTGTGCTCGACGTGCTCAGGCAGAAGCCGTGCAAACATCCTTGGCCCCAGCACAAGCCGACAGACTGCTGCACTGCCTAGCTGTGGCTCAAGAGTACATCGTGGTTGAGGAGGGGCCAAACACTGCATCAGTGGAGGGCCCAACGAACAATCCCCGTCAAGTGAACCTCCTTGAGAAAACGTGCAGCTGTGGCCGCTGGAAGGATTTCGGCCTGCCCTGTCACCATGCATACGCATTCTTGCTTGTCAAGCGCATTAACGCAGAAAACCTTGCAGACCCCGGACTCGCGCGAATGGCGTTCCGACGTGCCTACAAAAACCCCATCCCCTCCCCAATGGTGAACATCAACCCCGTGGAACCATTGTGGTTGCAACCCGGACCAAGGCGAGGGAAAAGACGCCCACGAAGTGCAAGGAAAGACTGTGAGACCCTGTGCAGGAAAAACTTCATATGCCCACGTTGTGGGCAGAAGGGCCATACGAGGACACGTTGCAAGAACCCGCCTGCTCCCAGCCCCGCACAAGCCGCGGCAAGGGGGCATGAAGTACTTGGTCTCCCGACTGCTGCTGCACAAGCCTCAGTAGCCTTAGATGCCCCACTTGTAGTGTATGCAAGTGGTGAAGTGGAGTACGATCCCGCGGCTTTGCCAAGGGATGAAGACGATGATGTTGATGACGGTGCTAAAAGTGATGACTCTGGTACATACTTCCCTCCTCCTGGTCATGATGGTGAGACGGTGACGCAGGATGAGCACACCCAGCACTTGGATGAGGAGGAGAGAGAGTGGCAAGAGACGTACGAGGAAGAGCCAGAGGAGGCTGTGTGAGGTACGTACATGTTGTCACTGTCCTTGTGCCCTTCTTCCACTCACATGTCCCTGCAACTTGCCTCATGTGCTTCCAATACCTAATACTGTCTTTTGTTTATGTGTAGGATGAAGTGTGCTGGACATTGGAGATTAAACAGAACATTCAGAGAGATTCCTCACACTACAGCAGGAGAGGGGGGTTTCGAGTTAGGCAGAAGGTTAGGGTTAGGGTTCGGTGGAAGGGGGCCAGTGGAGTGCATCTTCCTAGAAGCAGAAGTGGTGGCCAACATTCAGACACGCCTGACGAGGAATTCTACGATGTTGAGCATTGTCAGCCATGGGAGCAGCTCTGTCCTGTGTGTGACATTGTACACTTTCGACGGGGATTGAGTCGTGAACTTTTCAATGAGATCACGTATCCGGCCTTCACTATGTGTGGTATATAGGCATCTACATTTCGTTACATGAATTTTCTCTAGTCAATTCATTCTACTACTTGCATTCATTTGGATGCGTACTTGTGTAATAGGTAGTGCTTTAAACCAACGAGATGTGTACTTATGCATGAAGTGCACCAATGTAACAAGCTTCATGAATGTTGACGTTTTGAAGAAAATGCATCACTATGAACATGGTAATATTGGTACACATTGTGAAGCATAATGACATAGAATGTTATCGAAGCAGGTCGTACAACAGAACAGAAGACTGTGTATGAACTTGTTCAACCACCATCAGGCAAGTGAGCACATGATTGCAACATGGAGTAAGAACTACTCTGACTTGGACGTTCTCCCTGAAATGTTGTATTGAGAGTGCATCGTTACTTTACACCCAGCCCTACAGCATACGCTGAAGAGAATACCTTACATCTAATGTGTTGCTGAGTATAATGACATTGAGGGGGTCATAGTACTCGACTCTTGAAAATAGTACATACCCAACGGCCCAGTACAACGGTACATTTTTGCAACACATGAATCCTGCTTTGTCTGCTCTAATAGTCATTGAAACGTACAAAATAACCCTAAAGTAGAGGACACTTTGTTCCTTAAGTGCACACTAATAATGAGGAAAACGTTGGCACATTGTTAATAATCTCTGAATGACTTCAATCCAAAGTGCCCAGCATATAGTCGTCAATATGACAAAAGACATAGGGAAACGCTGACGTTCATCACAGCCTCGAACATGGACGTGGCCACACCGACATCCATGGCGCCCAATTTGGTGGGCAGTACAACGGGCGAGCATGGGGTGCTTTCATGCCCAACTGCCAAAACATGGTGTATGGGTCCTCAGGTGTATTTGGATTGATGATGTCCCATACGCGCTTTATGTTTGCCCACTCCGCCACCGCAGTTCCGTGATCCATGGGCGGAGGGGGGGGGGCATGTTGCCCCAAAAACTGGAAGGATTGTGCACCGGTTCTGGACGGTCAACCCAGTGCTGCAACGGTGATAGAGGACGCGTATCTCCAACATTGGACATGTCGCAAGTTCGTTCCGCTACGTCTAAACCCTAAACAGGAGAAGGAAGTAGTCGAATGCGACAAACAATCTGATATATGCAGAGCATATGAATAGGTTTGTCGTAAAACATTACACGGTTACGGGTAGTGTATTTGAAAAGCATCAGTCGTCATGTGTGGCCGACCGCACCCCTAAGCAGGGAGCCGCAGGTGTCAGGACGGTACCATGCCGAGCCTCTACGCAGATGTAAGTATTTACGTTCGGCAACAGGTGTCTAGGGTAAGGTTCCGTTCCGCTGGCCGTGTTGCGTCACATGACAAACCATGGGTATATTAGGCTTATTTTATGACATTTTCAACGGTTTTACTTCGAAACCCGATCGAAGGGTATATGGGGCTTATTGTTCATGGGTAGGGGCGAATGAGGCTTATCGTGCCAGCGGAGGGGCGGATGAGGCTTATCGTTCCGACGGAGGGGCGGATGAGGCTTATCGCTCCGACGGAGGGGCGAATGGGGCTTATCGTTCCGACAGAGGGGCGGATGGGGCTTATTGTTCCGACGGAGGGGTATATGAGGGTCAAGGGTGACAAAACAGGGGGTAATCGGCATTTTCACCGTAAATGCCAATTGCGGATTTTAGGAACTCGTGTACGTCAAATATGTCACATTCACCAGCTGTGTTCCGTACCCATGACACTTGTGGTTTTTTCCCACTAAACTTTAGANTTTGGATACATTAGGCTTATTTTCCGTCATTTTCAATGGTTTTACATCGAAACCAGATCGAGGGGTATATGGGGCTTATTGTTCATGGGTAGGGGCGAATGAGGCTTATCGTGCCAGCGGAGGGGCGGATGAGGCTTATCGTTCCGACGGAGGGGCGGATGAGGCTTATCGCTCCGACGGAGGGGCGAATGGGGCTTATCGTTCCGACAGAGGGGCGGATGGGGCTTATTGTTCCGACGGAGGGGTATATGAAGGTCAAGGGTGACAAAACAGGGGGTAGTCGGCATTTTCACCGTAAGTAAAAATAAGACAATTTGGATATCCTTCTCGAATGCGGACAAGCTACTTGGACAAAACCAGGACTCCTAACTTTCAGATTTCTTCCATCCAAACTACTTCCCACATGTCATTCGTGCATCGACGACCTTCATCGCTCTTGCCAGATAAACGGGGGGACAAATAAGCATTATCCAGTATCTACATGGAGATACTGCGTAAGAGAACGGCAGGGATTCTTCCTTAGACAAACCGTCAGCAACATTATCCGGCGACGGATATGAGCCGCTTTCTTCCTCGGCTAGTGGTAGATGCACAAAGTAAAATATACAACTCAATCGATGTGATTTTCCAAGCAACATTCACTGTCGATTGTGTTGCACCTATAGCTATCGAGCTACTGCCTTTTTCCGTTCATTCGTCGTCCGACATGTTTTTGTTCGCCTTGTGCAATTCCTCTATTCCACAATTTTGATTTCATCCGCATAAACGGTCGTACATGTTTGGTCGTCCGAACTTGCACGGCCTCACTCCAAAACACCTCCTCATAACGGTTGCGCACAAAAGAGGCGGCGTGTGTGTACATTCAGATGACTTAGCGGGCCTTAAAAGCAAAAGGTCAAATTCAATGGGTGCTTGTGTCGGGAAAAGGACCATCGCCTTCTTTTTACCAGATGTTCGGTCAGTTTACCTCAAAACCCTCTTACAAGTAAGAAGGAAAACTTATCTGAAGTGATGGGATTCCACCACGCATGCACCGTTTACGTCATTTTAACAAGATTTTACACGTAGATGTCCGCCTAAATTTAACCTGTCAGGAACATGGCGAAAACTTATCTGGTCTATCCCGTATGCTGCCTCTAGTGAAGATTTATGCATGGTCTGCTCACAACATTAAGAACAAATCATGATTACAAAAACAACTATACGAAAATGCATTACAGAGTTTTCCATAAGTTCTACCATCCTTTACATAAGTTAAAAAAATTGAAACATTAAAATAATTTGACCCCATGTATGAAAAAGTGCACCTTAAAATCAAATGAGAAATCCAAACTACAAATGGTATTCATAATGTAGCTAATAGATTCTTAGATTGTTTTCACACTACAAAATATGCTTTCATGAAGGTATTTCTTAACTCAAATCTCTAATTTGGAACAAAGAAAATTTCATGCACTCCTCAAGTGAAGATGAATATGCGATAACATTATTAGAAAAACAATTCTCAATGAGACATGTTTATAAACCTAACAATGCTTAAATTTTTTTGCCATTGTAACGCATCATAGGTACATGGGAAATCAAAAGGGCGGAAAGCCCATATACCCCTTGTTTTGGAAAAGAAGCCCAATTCGCCCCTCCGTCGGATCAATAAGCCCCATCCGCCCCTTCGCCAAAACGATAAGCCCCATTCGCCCCTCCGCCAGAACGATAAGCCTCATCTGCCCCTCTGACAGAAAATTTATCCTCATCTGCCCCTGCCCCAGAACAATAAGCGTTACTCGCCCCTTCTACAAGGACGCAAGTTTTCAAGCAAAGAAAATAAATTATATACCCCTTTCGTTCTTCGAAAGATAGCATGTCGACGTCGCATGGATGTGGCGTCGACATGCTAACGTCACATATTCCTACCCATTTATCGCAAACTCATTCATAAAGGGGTTTGTGATTTTTTAAGTGGTTGTAAGGAATTTGCATGGGGGTTCCTAGACTCCCCATGCACTGAAATATAACCCGTTGGGCCTCGCTATGCGGGGTCCAACAGGTGCCCGTACAAAAATGAACCTCAAAACCTCATATATAAAGTTGAAAAACATGTACAAGAAAACAAGAAAGGAATTTTGACTCCGCATTCATCGATCGAGGATTCCTACGGACGCCTATCCATCGGAATCCCCGGCGAATCCTCCCCCCCTCACTCCCAACCGCCTCCCGGTAGCCCACCGGCCGCGCGTTCCATCGCGGCCCTCAATCACGAGGGCCTCGATCGACGGGTAGGTGGGTAGGCAGGTGGGCTACAAGAGGTGGGAGGGTGACGAAGTGCCATCCGATAGATGTCGGCCGACAATCCCCCCTCCTCCCACCTCAATGCTATCACGACCCTCCATCACGATGTCTGCAGGGACGGATGAGGCTTATCGTTTTGGCAGAGGGGTAGATGAGGCTTATCGTTTTGGCGGAGGGGCGGATGAGGCTTATCATTCTGGAAGAGGGGTAGATGGGGCTTATCGTTTTGAAGGAGGGGCGGATGGAGCTTATTGTTCCGAGGGAGGGGTATATGAGGGTCATGAGTGACAAAGGAGGGGGGATTGACATTTTCACCGAAATAAGAAATGGGTTTCTTTTTACACTTATGGACTAGATCATCATCATCTTGTACATAAACCATTGTAATTTACCTTATTATGTGTGGGGGTGTAATCCATGGACCTCCCAAAGTAAGGAAATAATATGTAAGAAGTGTCTTGAATTGTTTAACAAAGAAGTGTACGAAGAAATTATTATCCTTTTGTATTTTCACATCCATGTCTACCAAATGATGCACTAACTTGAACTATTGAATACCTAAATGGTTAATTTATATAGTTAAATTTGATGAATCTTCCCTAAAGCTCATCGTAACCCTCTCTTTTTGTTATACCAGAGTAAAAACCCTTATGTGCATGATCAATGTGTTGTCGGAAAAAAGTAAATGTATGTGAAAAAATTTAACACACGTCTGATTCATACAATTTATTAATGTTTGCCTCCTGAAAGGGCATAGCCTCTGGATGATGCCATAATTGCCCAAATTCATGCTTTCAAAATTAAGGTTTCTTGTGCTCTTTCATGTTCTACTCATTGGTGTTTGATTTTTGTTTGTGGATGAATTGTCGACATGCCAGGTTCAGAAACCAAATTCGCCAAACCCCTCGTCGCTGAAAAGTTGAACACAGATCGCCCCGTCTTTCATTTTTTTATCCCCAAAAGCCCCTTCTTCACTTTTTTGGTCACAAGAAACCTTGCGATGGCCCACGGGGTAGATTGTTTCGTTACAATATACCCCGACATGAGGGGTACATTGTAACATCACAATATACCCCGTTTTCGTGTTGAGTCGTCTAAGGTATTTTGAGAAAAAATTCTGTTTCTCGGAACACGTCCTAAGAAACAGATGGAAAAGCCTCCCATTTTCAGGTGTCATCTTTGAATTGCTCGCGTGTTTTTTTTTAAACCTCCCCTCTCCAAATGACGTCGTGCAATGTATCTGCCCATCCCCCCCCCCTGCCTTTTTGGAGGGTCTTGTTTACTTCATAAAAATATATGATAACAAAAACATTTCAACATTGAGAGATTACAATGAAGTCGCAAAATGGAAATCTCTGGACAATGACCATGTACCCCACGGGGTAACTAGTCATGGACTCTCTGGCTGCAGGGCGTCCTGATAGCAAAGTTTCGAAATCGGGGCTTATGGAGATCAAAAAAGTTAAACGCGGGGTGAATAGAAATCCAATCCTTCGAACGGGGTGGATAGCGTTTTCGAAAACCCGGAACGGGGTACCTCGTAACGTTGCCGCATTCCAAGGGATGGGAGGAAGCTGGGTATGGATGATCGGAATTTCTAGATTCGAAAAGCATGATGTTGGGGGATGTGTGTTGCTACGAACGGAAGAAGACATTGGCACAAAAAGACCATGGTTGACTTGACAGTGTGCCCGGTTTTTGTGGTTGTGCGCGGCCAAACTCAGTTGACAGCGCGATGTCGGCCGCGCCTGGAAACTCCCGACTAAGCTCATCGAATAAGAAATCTTCTTCGCGTGACGCGAGTAAGCCGTCAAGGCTGGCAGGGAACTGCGGTCTCTCCAGTGGGCGTTGTTTTGCAGGGTTTGCGAATGTTTCCTAGGATTTTCATATGTTTCGACTTTTTTCCGGCCAAAATTTCAACGTATCTCGTGCTTACTCGAGGCATGCCACTGGTTTCCAGCGGCTTAGCGAGTTCACGGCCTAGGGTTCCACGGCCAACTCGATTCATGCACGCAACGTGAGTTACCCCTGTCGCTGTCGATTCTCCCCGTTTGACCGGTCCACATATGCCCCACGCGAAGTTAGGGCTGGTGTGGGCTGACCGGCGGCGTTCGCAAAGATGTCGATCTTTGCGAACGACCTTAGAAACTCGACCGGCGGCGTTCGCGAAATTTTAAGCGTTAAAAAGGCAATGAGCGTAACTCGGATAAGCCTCTCGAGGTAGGTGCGATGTCACTTCCGCGTGCATCGAAATCGTACTCGATGAGCTTAATCGGGAGTTTCCAGCCGTGGCCGTCAACTTCGAAAAACCTCAGAACATCCACGCTGCTTTCCCTCACTGTGCCTTGGAGGGTGTAAGTTACACCTCCTGTCCTACTCTTTGCCATACCTTGAAGAATGGCCTGATGCTTCCTGACGCCTATCCAATCTTAACCAATAGAACGATCTAATCTGATTCCGTAGAGAAGAGGATTCACGTTATTCTCCTCAAATATTTCAAGTACGCTGCAGCTTTCTAGTGATGAAAATCCTACATACCAGAGAAAGATTATGTCGATCTATTTCTCCAGAAATCCCGCACGGGACGATTTCCACCATGATGCTTTTCCATCGTCTCAATCGGGTGCCAGTGGGCCACTGGCCCATGTGGTTCGCAGAGGTGAAAACTCAGCAAGATGAATCTCTCACGATATGACAACACAGATTTCGTTATGCGTACAGCTAGACTCATACAGGCCGTGCCTGGGATTCGATGAATAGGCAGCGCCTATCGACGCCACTCAACTTTCGAGGATCCTTTTAGGGGATTCTTCAATGAAATGCATTGTGAATTATGGACTGGAAGGTCGAAGAATGGTTCGATAGCTATAAACCGAATTATATGACTCATCAACCACATGTTCTTCTTCATATTGAGTCATAATGTCGAGAAAAGGTTCATGCTGACATCACTTCTGCATTTCAAGTTTAGTGGCGTCGATGGGCGCTGCCTATTCATCTAATCCCAGGCACGGCCACAGTGAGAGCAGCTAATCGAGGGTCGAGGCTGGGCATGAGAAACTCCTCTCCTTACTCCGCTTCGATGTGACGGGACTACATATATTTTAACGAATTGCAACGTTGGTCGTGTCTCCGTAATTAATGTGTGAAGTACAAGTGCCACTGTACATAGAGACCAAAGAAAATAAACATATTCTTGGAAAGCAAACTGTTTTTCAAATGCAAGATGAAACGAAAACAAAAACAAACCAACTGGGAGGATGGATCTATGTTATTATTATGGCCGTCCAGCTAATCTGTACAAAATAATTAAATGGTATATGTATATACACATATACACCTAAATCCTCGCCAAAGCACGTTTCGGGTGGCATGCGCAAGTTGTCGTCAGGCTTTTTTCCTCCATTGCGAAGTAAAAAAAAAAAATATATAGCGCCAACGAGGTGTGCCTTGAGGCTCAAGGTGCTCGCACCTTATGCCACAAGGTTTAAGGCACAAGTACCAACGACACTGCGGAGGACCGAGCAAGTGGCAGTGCTTGGTGCCTGAATTTGAGGTTTGTATTTTTGTAAGTTAACGGTAAGGAGCTGACAAAGCATGAACCAACTATTTTGAAAATGTTTCATCTTCCATTTCGATCCTTTCTCTGAAGTGAAGAAGAAATACCACCTGACTTCAATGCAGATCATCGTGATCAAGAGGTCACATGTAGTTGAACAATGTGGAATGCATGCTTTGCAGTGATGCATAAATTTTTTTTCTGGTGCCAAGTGCAAGTAGATGAATGAGCTGGAAAGGTGGATGCATTATCCGGCATGAGAGGATCAAGCCTGCCTGCTCAGGTTTCAGTACACAAGGCACATGTCTGGTTTGTTTTTGCTTTTGGAAGAGCTGTATTAAGAAGAGGGAGCATGCAAAGCCGCATGGTACTCCTTTTCAAGATATTTTGCAGCGCAATCATCACAGATGCACTGCACGGTGGATAACCACCTGGTGCAAGAACACTGAAGATGCGGAGAAGTTGCCATTTGAACTGGTTGAACATACCCACTCTCCACCTCGCTGATCCTCCGCCACCTCAGCCCTGTCAAGTGGAAACAAGCCCAAGTTCCCATTGGATCTGTTTAATTCCACTTTCAATCTTGTTTTTTCTCAACACTGCGACTGGATCTTCGACATTGTTTAAATTTTGACCAGGTTTAAGGAGTTTTTTTTGTATCAGACACGTAAGAGGTTCTTCATGTCAATTCATGTTTGCAACAAAAAGGATACGGTGCTGCGGGCAGTGGAAGCTGTGAAGGAGAAAAGGTGCAAGGCAGCTTCATGATTTTGTGAGGAAGGCGTCGTAATTGCCAAGGAGGTGTGCCTTGACACTACAGACTAGAAGCACGTGCTGTAAGCCATGAGGCTCAAAGAACGAGTACCAACAACACCGTGGAGGACGAAGAAGGTCGCAGTGCTTGGCTTCTGAACGTGGATGAGTTTGGGGTGAGGAGGAGCTGATAAATCATGAATTAACTACGCTGAGAATGATTCATGTTTGATCTTTGATCCCAATCCTCTCTCTAGAGTTAAGGCAACAGATCACCTGACTTTTCTGCAGACCATCATGATCAGCAGGTGATGTGTGATTGACCAACATGAGCTGCATCTTTAGGATTGTGCTAACCTTTCAGAATGTCCTGCAGCCCCCTCACCACAAATGGACTGTTCGCTTGTCAACAAGCTTGTGCAGGGACACTAAAGACGCAAAAAAATTCCCAGTTGAGCTGGTGGAGCGAATTTTAGCAAGTGACGACCTGCGCGTGGATGACGAAGACAGTGTTGTCCGATTTGCTCTGGCTTGGGTCGAAGCATCACAACAAAGCCACGCCGCAAAAGTGGAGGCGTTCTCCAGCAAGCTCCTTCCTCTTCTCCGCTTCAGATTTGTAACCTCAGAGTATCTCCTTGAGATTCTTTCTTCATGGTGAGCTTGTCCTGCGGTACTATGTTGCAAGCCTCCTGGTCGTTCCTGCCGCCTCTTATCCTCACTTTGCACCTTTACTACACTCACTCCCTCGCACCGTTCTCTGTTTGTCCTTTTCTCATGGAAGGCAAGGTACGCTTGTCCAGCGGGTTGATACACGAAGAAATTCAACTCTCTTACTTTTGTAAGAGAGACGAAAAACACCGGATGCACCTTCTGCGATGGTCTGGCTTCATCTGCCATCTGACTTTGTTGGGTGACTTTTCTCCTTTTCTGTGTGGCTGAATGAGATAGGTATGTTGACCTGGAACTTAAGAAGCTTCTACTCGCCATCCTGGAGAAGAGGCTGGGCACTGCCAACTATGTTTCTGGCATGAGGCCAGACTTACCGAGCAGAATTTGCCATGTGAGTTGTTGTTCCTGTTCAATGACAGAAAATTTAACCTCAGATTGTTTCCTCTTCCTTTCCTGCAAGCATGTGATTGCCTCCTTCCTTTTTACTCTCATTTTCCTCCTCATCTGCGCCCTCCTTTCCTTCCACCTTCTACTCCACCGCTTCAGCCTCAACCTTTCGACATCCTCGTCCTCGTCATCATTGTCGTCGTCGTTGTCTTTGTCGCCGTCGTCATCGTCATCATTGTCGCCGTCGTCCTCATGTCGTCGTCGTCGTCGTCGTCGTCGTCATTGTCCTCCTCCTCCTCCTCCTCCTCCTCCTCCTCCTCCTCCTCCTCCTCACAATGCTGTTTCTGTGAAGGAAACAGAACTTGACAACTCTTGCATCGTCTGTTACACTTTGTGAATGAGTGAAGAATAGAAACCAGACTGGTCGACATCTCAAGCTGCATGTGAATTCCAGACATCAGAATGTTGACACGTAAGAGGCTGTGGCATGATCATCACTCATGTGGTTTGGCTCTGTAGGCCTCAGTCAAGCCGGACCAGCCGGTGCTTCTCTTCAAAGTTGCTGGATGGGATTCCGGATGAAAGCTTGTCCAACCGTGCACGTGACCTGGCATCTCAGCATGCAGATCAATGAAAAAACGCCACGTGTAGCACCTTGGCAGCATGATGAACAGGAAGGCTCGTAGTTTGCTCTTATCGAAAAAAACATGGCATGGGCACAATCAGACCCCCCTCCCCCCTCCCTTTTTCGTCGAGGAAGATTCTTATAAAATCTGGACTTCCCACTCTGGTGGCCTCAACAGTGATGGGTGCACGAGGCACCTTGTTCCTGGCTTTGTTGAACAATGTTCAAGGCTGAACTGCAGCCAGGTTGATGCTTTAACCGTGTTTTGTGTCGGACAACTAGAACGTTGAGAATAAAACTGTCTCAGCAGCTAGCCCCTGGGGCTTTACTACCGACATGCTTCGTGACTTTGTGCTGGACACAGCCATGTATTCAGAAACACTGTTGGATGTCCTCTCTGTCAATAACGGGGGTCTGCCCGGACAACCAATAATCTTGGTGGGGACCTTCCTTGAAGTTCCCTGAAGGTCCTCCTGCCGCCTTTCTACCTTGAAGACTGTTCCAAGCCTCCCTGGCCAATAATTCTGGCAGTCATTGGTGGTGGTAGTGTAGGAGCCGTCACTTGAACCGGACCCACTGCCCCCAAACCTTGAAATCCATTTTTCCCTCAAACGGACTTCGAATAGGATTCCGTAAACTGCTACAGAACCAGGACGACATCCTCTATGCATGTGTTGTGCCTGTCGATTCTTATCGAGCAACTCACTTTGGTCACTTTTTGGCACCCTACATCCATCATCCACTCAAGTTGAGTTTTTGTATATTCAATCGATTTATTGTGTTTTGGACAGCACTAACTTTTGCACTAACTTTTTCCATCTTTTGCACGGCAAGCAGTTGCACAGCAGCTGCCGTCTTTTCATTCCTGAACACCCCACGCACCCTAACAAAGTTTTGTGCGTTTGTGCCCTGACTTCAGCATGACTCTACAAGCAGATGAGTGTGCTGTGGTTGGGACTGGTGGATTGAGGAGGCTGGAGTGTTGGCCTTGCGCCACCGTCTGTGCAACAGAGGAGGCATGCGGGCGGAGCACAGGGTGCTGTTGCCAAGCACAGAGCAGATGCTGGGTGGCAGGGACGAGGGGGAGAGCTCCGTGGCTTCAGGCCACGCCGTCAAGAGAGGACAATAGGACCTTTCTCCCACGGCAGACTTTTGCCTCCATGCCAAGCTGTGGCTCGGCCTTCCCCTAGGCCATCTGGAGCAAGTGGGGCTAGAAAGGTTGG
>SZWC01003505.1:122198-135253 GCA_023375785.1 Penium margaritaceum
CCCCCCCCCCCCCCCCCCCTCCCCCCTCTCCCCCGCCGGCCTCCCCGCCATGCCAGACAGAGACACTTTTACCTCACAAATTTTCATGTAGACTGTCTGGAAGGTGGCATTCAACCCCATCAGAAAACCATACATAAGTGTGCCACATGAAAGCTCAAATGTGGACATGCACAGGCTTCATGACATGTGGACAGTGTGCCAGTCCACCTGTTCATTGGGTTGGGAATCTGGCTGGTAATGATATGACGTCTATATTGATGTGGCTAAAATAATGTGAAGGCCAATGAGGATGCTCCGTGTAATTTGATGTGTGAATGTGGATG
The DNA here is from genome assembly GCA_023375785.1 of Penium margaritaceum. Lineage (NCBI taxonomy): Eukaryota > Viridiplantae > Streptophyta > Zygnematophyceae > Desmidiales > Peniaceae > Penium > Penium margaritaceum. Next base: position 122,522 of record SZWC01003505.1, read on the forward strand.
GCACGTAGCAGTTGGGTGAATGCATGTTATGCACGCATTGTCCTACCCATGTCATGATTCGTGTCGGTGTCATTGTACAAATGTGCATGGCTAGCTATGAGACTGAGAATGCACGAACATGCGCTCACGGACATCAAGGGACATGATTGCTTGATCATGCTTCTTGTCCTTGTGGCTCCTAGAGAGATTTTGCCGGACCTGGCAGTCCAGTTTTGTGTGCATCGACGCTGCCGACACTCGCGAAGCTACACTGCCGGGAGTCAAAAGCCGATGAGTGCTTAATCAGTGATTACAAACAGTTAGCTGCAAACTGTCGGCTTCACCGACAGTTAGCCAGTTTCACCACCATGCCTCCTAGACGCACTCCTAGCTTCTGTGACAGGCTCCTCCACTTTACCATCAGCAGCAGGAGCAACGGCAACTCAAGGATTCCACCGGCCCGATGTTTCATCACCTCCTGCCGGACGCCCACATGGAGGTATGCTAATATTGGGGCTCTCTTGCCACTGCCACCCCGTCCCAACAATGTCTAAAAAGCTAGGGTTCTTCTGTGGATCCTGCGGCATCACTTTGAGCAGGACTTGTGACCGCGTCAGAGGACATTTTGGTGCCAGAAACAGGAACGTTCACTGCTGCGAGTTCCCGCCTCCCATAACGCGTGACATTCTTGGCATGGAGAGGGCTCCCTGTCCTCCACCAACATGGAAGCCGGCATGTCCCCGGCTTTACAACGGTCTAGGGGACCCCTGGGGGACCAACAGCAAGCCCGTCTCATGGAAAATCCTTTTTGAGCAGCGGTAGCGGGCCGAAGCCCTTGAAGCTGCTGGCCTTCCCAGTCATGATGAGGAGATGGACATGTGCCTTGACAACGTTGCAGCAGCATCCTTTGGAACCATAGACTAGCACCTGTATCAGCAGCAACATTAGTAGCAGGAGCAGCAGCAGGTCCACAATGTGCTTCAGTGTGCTACAGACTTTCGCGCTCTGCAGGCGTAGCAGAAGCAAGAAGTTGCATAATCAATGTGAACAGGATGGCTGGGATGAGGCAGACCTCTGTCCACCCCCACTGTGATGCAGCAGCGAACTTCGCCTGTCAAATGACGATAGTGAAGCTGATGTGTGCCGGAGCCCTGTCCATCTCCTTCGCCCGCAAAGGACTGCTCAACGAAGTCGTGTCTACTGGCCGATGCACCAACACCTTGTTACGTCTTCCAGGCCGCTTGACTGACGTTAGCAACATCGTGCCAAAGCTCGATGCAAAGCTGATGGAGGAAGAAGCACCACTGCACCAAGGCTGGCCTATCTACGGCGTAACTGTGGCCGTGGACGAGTGGGATGACACGCAACAGAGACCAATATAAAACACAATGGCGGTAAAAGCCAAAGGGGCCTGTCACATCTTCTCCCAAGATGCAAGCGGGAAGTTCCGCAACACATTGTACATGGCTGACAGCATTGAAGAGGCCATCATCACCGTGGGTATGGACAATGTCATCTCGGTCGTGTGTGACAACACGGCAGTGAATAAGTGGGTATTTGAGGACTTCAAGGAGAAGTTTCCCAACGTGTTGTGGCAGGGCTGCTGCACTCACAACATAGATTTGGTGATGAAAGACATCATGAAGTCAGAGTGGGACGCCTTGGTGCTTGGGCGGGTGGAGAAGGTGGTGAACTTCTTCCGCAACAACAATATGCAACGCACATGGCTCAAGCAGAAGCCTGGCGGCTGCGTGCTTTTGCATCGGTGCCACACTCAGTTTGTCACCACCCATACCATGGTGCAACGCCTCATCGACATGCAGCCCTTCCTACTGAAGCTTGTCAACCATGCGTGCTGCGCTGACATGGGATCGCAATGGGATGGCATGTTCAAGAGAAGGAAACAAGAAGTGAGACAGATTGTGCGCCATCGTGTGTTTTGGCTGCAGGTGCGGCAGCTCCGAGACCTCCTTAACGCGCTGGTTAAGGTGCTGCGCATTGCTCACAAGCCAGGGGATGCAACAGGTGAAATATATGAGGGATTGCTTGACTATATGACAGAACTGAAGGGCCTGTCACAGGGGCATGGTCGGAAGCCGGCAAAGATGGCAGCGCAACACGTCAAGTTCACAATGCAGCGGTTGAAAATCCGTTAGGAGTCTGACATGGCCTGCTCTCTCTATGCTGCAGCACGCTGCGTGCAACCTACACATTTTTGGAGTGATCAAGGGGGGAGGGGGGGGGGGGGGGGTGTTTCCATGGTGCAGGGATGGTCACACGTGGCAGATGCCCTCGTTTTGGAGGAAAAGTATTGGGCATTACAGGCCGAGCTGGAAGCATTCCAGCTCAGCCGTGTGACCACCACCGTCATTCCCCTTACCACCAAAAGGCCGAGTGACTGAGCCCGTGCAGCAGTGGCAAAGGTGGTGGCCGGGGCGATGGCACCGTATGAGTGGGCAAGTCTCCACCTTGCCCACCTCCCCATCCTCCGTGAGCTCAATATCAAGCTCTTATCTCAGTCATGCGCGTCGTGTAACTGCAAGGGCATCTTCTCGGTGCACGAGCTCATCCATACTGTGCGCCGCTACCACCTCATCATGAAAACACTGGAGATGCTTGTGCAGTGCAACGTCTGCCTCCACCGGCAATCCAAGCCAGCTAAGAGGTGCAATCCCAACAACAACTGGCTAGTGCCTGATCCATCTGACAGCGAGGATGACGGTGTTATCATTGAGAATGTAGAGGAGGAGGGTGAGGAGGATGAAGACGTCGGAGTTGAGGACAGTGAGGAAGACGAGATGGAGGAGGACGAAGAGATATATGTGGAAGGAGAGGAAGAGGAGGAGGGTGATGGGCAACAGGAAGCCCCACAGCAGAAGAAGGGTAGGCGTGTGATGGATGACGACATCCCTTATGTTGCCCGTGAGGTTCGTACGTGGGCTGACGTCTCTGCCATGGCAGATGAGGTCGGCAATGGAGGAAGTTCTGGCGAGTGAGGTGGATGGGATGGTACTGGGAATGAGGAAGACGGAGGGGATATGGGAGAAACTGGAGGGGAGGATGGTGGTGAGGCCGGGGATGTGGGAAATGCAGTAGGTGAGGATGATGGAGATGCGAACAAGGACGGAGATGGAGAAGAAGCGGGAGAGGCAGGAGAGACGGTGGAGGCAGGGGAGACAGGGGACGAAGGAGAAAAGGAGGAGGATGGTGAAGACGACGGAGACGCGGCCATGGTAGCGGCAGAAGCAGCAACAGCACAAGCAGCAATAGCACTAGCCAGAAAAGCAGCAGCAGCCAGAAAAGCAGCCACGGCTAGCAAAGCAACTTATAGCAAAGCAGCTGCCAGCATAGCAGCAGCAGCTAGCAAGGCAGCCGCGAGCAAAGCAGCAGCAGCTAACAAGGCAACTACAGACAGCAAGGTTGCAGCCGCCAGCAAGGCTGCATCCACAAAGGCTGTAGGAGCCAGAAAAGGTGTTGCTTAGCAAGGCAGCTGCGACTTGCAAAGAAGCTGCAGCAGCAGCTCTAGGTTTAAGCAAGTTTAGGGTGACTAAGGAAAGCAATGCAGGTGTCGGTGATGGAGGCAAGGCCAGCAGCAAGCGGACTCGGGGTGGGGCACCGGTGAAAGGCTGAAGCACGTGGGGGGGGAGGGGAGGCCATGTCTCATACTGCCGATTGTGGGAGGTATAGTTAATCGTCCCCATTTTATACACACCGCATCCAGTGTATTAGGTACATAGATTTGGGTAATTTCCACGCAATTGTCTTAAGGGTGAATCGTCCTGTGTTCACATGGAAACCAATGGACATGGTACCTGTGTCTTGGTAATTGCATGTTATAAGTTAACAACAGATGAAAAGGATATGACAGTGTGGGTGAAACGTACCATTGACGTATATATGTCCTGAAACATTCCGGGTGGGCCTATTTGTAAATACGATGTTTACTTTTCTATGCGTGACCTCGAACGAGAATTAATTTTATGCTGAGAGTAGTTTTGCTATTACTCGATTGTGTTCCTATCCGCGACAAACTACCGAACTCGTCCCCCCCCCCATCCGAAACCCTCGATTGTATTCGACCATTTTACCCGGTGCGTGTATTGTAGTGCAACTATTTCTGTGCACTAGTGTATCTCGTACACTAGTGTTAGTTTCTATGTTTCCATGAGATACATAGAATCTATACACTCCACCAATACAACTTAAACTTTTGGGGGAGGGGGGAGTCATCACGGGATCCGACCCCCCCCCCCCAAAAGGTTAGAGTGTATCTGTGAAGTGTATCTGGTCAGTGTATCCAGATTATGTGGTTGAAGAAAAAAAAAAAACACTAATGTACTGTGGGATAATCTCTTGCCGAAACTCGCCAACCGTCGATGTAGGCGTATCAACGATCACGATCGAACAAGCGGGGTTTTGTAAACGGGTATGATGAAAAGTTTTTGCTTGCTCAGCGCCGATTGTTGAAAATAGATTGTTGCGAGAGAGTTTTCCGATAGTGAATCAAGACAACACCGGATTGGCCACCGTGTCGTCCCCCCCTTCCCCCACCGTCGTACTGCATTTCAGCAAAAAACGGGACATGTATCGTGCAACGTACAAGACTATACACTCGTGGAATTTTGTGAATGGTTAGAATGTAGGGTCCGAACCCCCCCCCCCTACGAAAGATGGGAACCTGCTGGGCCTCGCTACCGCGGGGCCCAGCAGGAGACCGGAAAAGCAAACAAATGAAGTCTAAACCCCTCGATTCGGGGAAATTCTGAAACGTTTACGTTTTGGGTACACAAATAGGCACTGTCACGCATTGCAGTTCTGACACCTTTCATATATAAGTACAAATGTATGTCATTTACAGCTAACTGTAAGTGAGGCTATAAAGCACTTCACCATGGATTTTATTATGTGTTTTATTTTTTTTGCCAAAACTTCTACGAAGTTTACTGTCTTCAAGCATTCAAATACACTTGCATGTCCGTGAACAGACGTCATAAGTTACGTTGTGTTGCATTTTCCATGAAGGTACCATGAAGCTTCCAAAGGTATGCGTTTAGTATGTACACTCTATGACGAGTGTACTTTTTTGGGGTGATTAACCATAAATGGATTGTGGTTCACATGACAAGAAACTTTGATGGACATGCATGCTTGCATCTCTCCATTTTAGTGATCGCCATGTAGACTCATGCCTTTCCAAGTCCCTCCATGCATGCTGTTTCTGATCGCATCTGAAGTTACAAGTTCTTTTGACATTGGATTCATTGTGTTGGTAGTATGAATGTGTGGCTGATTTGAACAGCCATTTTGTTGGTTCGTGCAATTTGCACTTGGCCTAGTGCAGTGCATTGCACGAATTAATGTATGCTCAATTAGAACATAAATGTTCTTGAATTTTAAATAATCATGTGTGCACCATTGTGGCAATAAAACAAGTCTATAGTGCATTTTGTAAACATGGAAAGAACACACTAGTCACTAGTCATACTAGTCATTGTGTCCACATAGCCCCCCCCTCCCCTCCCCCCCTGAAGGGCCAATGTGCCGAGGTGGCCGATGTGCCAAACCACCACATCCATGTACCGCGGTGCACATTGATGTGCTGCGGTTCGAGGGGCCTAGTTCAACTATACTTTCAGTGCTTGGGGAGTCTTGGACCCTCAACACAAACCCAACATAATCCCTCTCCTTAATCGATCACAAACCCATTGACATAGGGATTTATCACTGTTTCACGGGAAAGATGATGTTATCACTCTGACACCGCATGCATGCAATGTTGACATTGCAACTACATCATTTTTTTTAATTATAAATCATTGATTTTGTAGGACTTGTAGATAGGACGTCCTTAAAGAACAAATTTCTTGATTCAGGATACTAATAGTCAAAGTCGGTAATATGCCAAGTTTATCTAGAATTATGTGGGTACGGGTTTGAACCCCCTGCTGTCCATATTCGTTCATGGCAAAAGCATTGATTATTTATTCATTCATACAACTGACTCTGTGGTCTCATGCTTCACTTAAACCCTTGACATCAATGATTAATACCTTATTTGCCTTAAGACCAAACTGATATCCTCGTAGGCCGGTTCGGCCTCTTTGTGTATAGCTCAATCTGGTTAGAAAATTTCTGTTTTCTCCATCTTATTTCAGATAGGCATTGTCCTCAGACACAGTCTTCTAACACTCCTAGGTTGTTGACAATATTCTGCTAAAATGTACAGAACCAAATCTGGTCCATCTTCTTCGCCTGTACTGTTACGTCCGTGACATACACGAGTCTCTAAACTCCACGAGTAGGCATTGTTTTCCTCACATTTATGGCCCACCGCGCATCGACCTTAGGATTTTTACGAAATTTGGCCAAGGGTACTTTGGCCACCTGTCCCAACCTCCAGTGTTTTGTTCTTGATGATTTTGAAAATTTTGACCAGTTTCTAGAAAGATCGACAGAAGTATCACAACAACATTGATTTTCTGATATTATTCTATTGACTTCTTAATGGTGCTAGACTTTTATAGAACCATGTCTCGATATTCTCAAAAGCTCCCAACTTATTGGCAAATTTTCTTCAAGTAACCACTCACAACGTGATGTCGCTCACGTCGCTTGGCTCGAGCACCAAAGATCCAGCGTATGTATTATTGTGATTCTTTTCATTGTATACATTTGCTTAACTTGTTTGATAATTTTCATTTTAAGTACACTTATTGCTTAATAAAAATGATCCATTTGTCCCAAGTCCTTGAATAGTCTTCTGCTCCACACCTCATCCCTGTGAACTACCCACGTTTTGCTCGGAGAGACACTTGTTATTAGAGCACGGCAGATCTGGAGGAGCAGCTGACCCATTGATGACAAGGCAACAACCTCGCACGCCTCTTCAACGTAACTCCGTGATTCAAAATTTCACACACCTCGCAACGATAACTATAAACGGAGCGAGCACACCCGGTAATGAGCAACAATAACTGACAAAGACTACAGCGATGGAGGATCAGCAGCACGCGATACGATGCTCTTTTGGCAAACCAAGTAGTAGCGACAACTTTTGCGATGAATGGCACAGCATCAACGAACCCAATGGCCAACCTGGTGACAAACCCCTTGCGATCCGTGAACCCTTTGCCCCCAATGTTGCTCACTAGCTTGATACCTGGCATGATGGGAGGCATCGGCTGACATGCTCGCAACAACGAGGATCTATACGAAAAGTTGTCAAGACTCGAGAGCCGCAAAATCCATCTGCTCCAACAACTTAATTTGGCAATGGAGGAGCTACAAAATTTTCTCACGTGAGAAGCACTACTCACCGAGAGAAACCTTCAACTCTCGTGTGAACCCCCAAATCGATCGGCACTTCAGGAACCATTCGATCCTGCAAAATCAAAGGGGCCGACAATATGTGTCTAAAAAATTTGGAAGTATGCTTCACGAATGTTTGGGTCAACATAAAAACAAAAATAGACCTTGCAACCTGGCTTTTGTGTGGTGCGGATTTGATTTTGAGGAATGATGTGAAGACCATCCAATAGCAATAGGAGACCGACGGAGCTGGATCAACGGCTCACACGGCCACTCTCACGTTGTGGACCGCATACATTATACCTCTTTGTGCGTGCCATACTCGCCTGCTTTAGAAAAATGAACAAGAAGTATGATGCACGGCACAGGCTTCAAAACCTCCACAACCACTTCCGCGTGATGGACTTCATGTTACGTTTCTGTAAAATCATCACCGGTCAGTGTCCTTGCACCTGACAAGCTCTGGTTCTAGTATAAAAGCAGTCTCAACTGAGACATTTGGCGAGCAATTGCCATAGCTTCCATTACAACATTCAATGAATGATTGCAGTAGCCGATCGCATTTAGAGTGCCTCCTACAGCACTCATCGAGGAATGTGATGGCTGGCGACTCCAAGGTCACAACTCCTATCATGATAGTGGCAAGTAATAGTTGGCAAAAACCTCCTCTCCGATGGAGATACAGTACTTATGGGTACATTCTGTAGCGTGCGGCCAACGCCACGTGGATCGAGCAAGGGTCCCTAGCCTGTGGGCGGTTGGAAGGGATGGCTTGAGGGTTGGAGACCCTCAAGCACCACGGTTTTGGCCTAGTTGGCCAAGGATTCTGTGCAATCCGCTACACATTCGTTCACTTTTTGATTTCCAGCTTAGTTTTTTCTACGTTCTCCTAATTTTTTAGGCATATAGATCTTTTCTAGGGTGTGACTGGTGAAATGCCCCCAGTCTGCACCACATTTAATAGAAATGCCATGTGTTCATATTCAAATGAACCGTACACTCGGTTTGAAAACTTAATGACATGATGCCATGACTTCATATATTAATGACAAAATACCATCACTTGAATGAATTTTGGGAACTCTTGAAAAGAATATGGCATATATCCCCAGGATTCATCCGTGGATAAGCACTTGGAAAGGACATGGAACGGAACCTTATGTTTTGCCATCCAGGACATGTGATACATGGGAAAACTCAATGACAAGCTGTCATGACTTTGTAGATTAATGACATATTGCCATCACTCGTGTGAATTTTGGGGAATCCTGAAAAAATGTGGAATATGTCCCAATATTCACTCGTCGACGAGCACATACTTAGAAAGGAAAAGGAATGCATTGTTATTTTTTCCAGCCTGGTCGTGTAAAAAAATGGAACATCGATATTTGAGGCCAATTTTGTGAAAATATACCTATCCCTTGGACATGCTAATGAAACTGTTATGGGAGCCGCCGGTCGAGGCGGTGATTACGTCATCATGCTGAAGTCAGATGCATGTTTTGATGCTCCCATTGTATTCTACGTGAAAAACCGTACGAAATCGACCCAAGAACCGGGTCATTCAGTACAGGGACGAGAAAGATATGGCCGTGCAAAGGTGGGAGGCGCACCTCCAGAAAACAGGAGACGTACCGGTTCGACCCCGAGCACGGCGGAGCGACTTTTTCGCCCACTGCAGCTGAAGCGCCCCTGGATAGACGCTTAGCCAATGAGGCAAGGTTCATTGGCGTCCATGGCTGCTTCGTGATGGCGGCTGGAGCTGCATTCGCAAGCAAGGGCGCTTCGGGCGGCCGTGACCCCCGCTGGCGGTGCTGCCAGCGGCCGTCACGCGTGGAGCACTCAAACGGCCATAACTTAGCCGTTTCTTGACCAATTGAGGCGTTCTTTGGTGCGTTGGAAAGCTCGTGGCGTGCAATACATGATGCATGTGTTATTTGCATGAATACACCTCGGTAGAGGGCTTTGGAGTGCCGAGGAGCTTTCGGCTGGCTTATAGGGGCTGGTACATAAGGAAGCCTAGGGGTTGTTCTAGGCATGCCAATCTTACCCAGAGACTCTGTACATTGTATTGTACTGATCTATCAAGTCTAAGGATTCATTCCTTGCCCAACTTTCTTTGTTATCCAAGCATCGCCTTGCAAACATCCATTCGATCCTACAAGTCTTCCGCAGCGCACCTTGGTGCAAACGCCGCCGGGAGAGTCGCACGGTAGGAACCTCGGCCACTAGCAGCAGTCTTGCTGCTAGGAGAGGGTCGTGCGACATCTCAAGGATTGGCCCACACACCAAGGGGTCGAGGGTGGGAGGTTTATCCCAAAGGCTCGGTGTGTGACCGTCACGTCGGGCGCCCCTCCGTTCACATTTGGTATCAGAGCGTGTGGACGTTCGCTCGGCTTTGCGCGGACCCAAGGGAGGCAGCAGATCTGCCACAACTGCGTTTGGCCAGAATTTTTTCGTCACAACCGGAAGCATGGCAGCCACGGCATACAACCAGGCCTATCTCATGGAGGAGATCCGGCGTGCTCTTGACGAGTTGCGTCAAGAGAACCAACAGCTGCGTGCGGAGGTTGAGGCGAGGTATGTCGGCCAAGGGAGCAGTGCGTTGGGGGGTGTCGCATTGGCATCCGAACCTGCCTTTCGGCGGCCCAAGCCGAAGGAGCCGGAGTTCTACACTGGCAAGGGCAGTGCGAGGGAGTGGCTCTTCACAGTGAACTTGTACTTCACGGCATTGGGCGTTCCCGTGGGAGAAGATGCCACGAGACTGGAGTATGCACCTACGCTACTCCAGGGAATGGCGTTGCAGTGGTGGTCGGCATTGTGCCAGCGGAACGCCGCTAGTTTGCCGGATGGGTTGTGGGCCGGAGCACGGCTTCAGCCACTGTTGAGTCTACCGCTTGGGCGTGAAGTGCAGCTTGGTGCGCGGGCATTGACGGAGAAGCCAGAGACGTGGGAGCAGTTCGAGACAATGCTCCAGGCGCGTTTCGACCTCCTCAACGGCAGCCGGGTCGCACGTGACAAGATCAAGCACGTCAAGCAAGGCGGATCGGTCCAGGACTACACTACACACTTCATGGCCTTGGCGGCGCAGATTGACGACCTCTCGGATGCGGAGGCGTATGACCGCTACCATGACAGCCTGAAGCCGCACGTCCAACGTGAACTCGCGGTGCTCGGGTTGCGGACCTTTGCGGAGTTGGTCTCGGTGGAGGAGCGCATCGACGCGGTAAGCTAAAATGCGCGCCGGACCAGCTATGCAACACAACCACGGGTGGAGCAGCCGGGTCAGGCTGTGCCCATGGAGGTGGATGCAATCCAAGCCGGACAGCGGGGCGCGGGCGGACAGCAACGACCGAGAGGCAAGTGTTGGGCTTGTGGTGAGGAGGGTCATCGCAAGCGGGATTGCCCCAAGCGCAAGGCACAGCAGGGAAACGAGCAGCAGCAGTGAGGAGGGGACAACCTACTGCTGCAAGTCTTTCGTCCGCAAGGGACAGCACCAGCCCTGAAAGGCTTTTGCCGATTAAGGAGCTGCCTCAAGTGTTGTTGCGGAATGAAGGTGAGACCCGGCAGTTTCTAGGGATCATCCTAGAGCTGGTTCTTAAGATTCCAGAGGGGAGTTTCAAGGGTCGGAGGAAGCTACGTGGGCTGCTAGATGGCGGCGCGAGTCATAGCTTCTTCAACTACAGGTTGGCGACGAGGTTGGAACTCGCACGGCAGCCGGGGACGTCGGCCAAGGCACGGAAGGTGTCCGGAGTGGTGGAATGCGGCAAGCCTCTCGTCAAGCACAAAGTCCGTATGGGAAAGTTGGTGTGCGACATGGAGTTCCACACTTTCCCTATGGATGATTACGACTGTTTGATCGGCCGGGATTGGTTGCACGCCTGGAATCCGGAGGTGGATTGGAGGTGGAACCGGGTGGTCGTGAAGGCGGACGGGAAAAGTATCACTTTACCTTTGTGGCGGGGTGAGGGGAAGAAGTCGGAAGTGGCGGAAGCGGGGAAGCAGCTGCATGTCATCAACTTGCAGCAGCTCAAGCGGTGAGAGCGCAAGGGTGGCCAGGTTTACTTGGCATGGGTGCGTCCACAACAAGCAACAGAGTAGCAGATTGCAGCGGTCGAAGCAGCGGAGGGGCAGCCGGGGGAAGGAGCAGGAGCTGCAGAGTTGCCTCCTGGTGTTGGGGAGGTGCTCAAGGAGTTCGGGGATGTTTTTCCGGAGGAGTTACCGAAGGGGCTGCCGCCACAACGCGACATTGACCACAAAATCGAGGTGGTGCCAGGGTCATCACCAACGGTGCGGTCTTACAACCGTATGAGCGACGCGGAGCTTGCGGAGCTCAAGAAGCAGTTGGGGGAGTTGGTGGACCAAGGCTTCATTCGGCCGTCGGTGTCTCCGTACGCGGTGCCGGTGCTGTTCGTCAAGAAGAAATCAGGAGAGCTGCGGATGTACGTGGACTACCGGGCACTCAACAACATCATAATGAAGAACCGCTACTCGTTGTCGCGGGCCGAGGAACTGTTCGACCAGCTACGGGACGCACGCGTCTTTAGCAAACTGGACCTGTCGGGGTACCACCAAATCCGCATTGCAGAGGAGGATGTGGAAAAAACCGCGTTTCGGACGCGTTCTGGACACTTCGAGTATCTCGTGATGCCTTTCGGGTTAACGAATGCTCCTGCTACTTTCATGGCGCTGATGAACCGGGTATTCCATCCCTACTTGGATCACTTTGTGGTCGTCTTCCTCGACAACATCCTTGTCTACTCACGGACGATGGAGGAGCACCAAGAGCACCTGCGGACGGTAATGGAAGTGCTGAGAAAGGAGCGGCTGTTTGCCAAGCTCAACAAGTGTGAATTCGCCAAGCAGGAGGTGGAGTTCCTCAGGCACATTGTCAGCGGGAGGGGAATCCGCATGGACCCAAAAAAGGTGGAAGCAGTGAAGGAGTGGCCAGAGCCGGCGTGCGTGCGTGGTTTTTCTGGGTTTTACAAACTACTACCGGAGGTTTATCCGGGGGCACGTGGCAATTGGAGCACCCTTGACAGACTTGCTCAAGAAGGGACGCCAATGGGAGTGGGGTGCGAAGGAGGGGCAAGCCTTCGGTGCAATGAAGGCTGCCATGTGTCAAACCCTGGTGTTGGTGCATCCGAACACGAGCAAGGAGTACGTGTTGGCGACGGACGCAAGCGACTATGCGATCGGCGGGGTGCTGATGCAGGACCAAGGGAAGGGGTTGCAGCCCATTGCGTATTACTCCAAGAAGCTGAAAGGGGCTGAGCTAAACTACCCGATCCACGAGAAGGAGATGCTCGCGGTGGTCCAGGCCTTCAAGCAATGGAGGTGCTACCTTGAGGCGCGGCGGTGTGTGGTGCACACGGACCACTACGCGCTCAAGTACCTCAAGTCGCAGCCGAACCTGAGTCGTCGTCAAGCACGGTGGATGGAGCT
>SZWC01003505.1:135542-159633 GCA_023375785.1 Penium margaritaceum
GCAATGAAGGCTGCCATGTGTCAAGCCCCGGTGTTGGTGCATCCAGACACGAGCAAGGAGTACGTGTTGGCGACGGACGCAAGCGACTATGCGATCGGCGGGGTGCTGATGCAGGACCAAGGGAAGGGGTTGCAGCCTATTGCGTACTACTCCAAGAAGCTGAAAGGGGCTGAGCTAAACTACCCGATCCACGAGAAGGAGATGCTCGCGGTGGTCCAGGCCTTCAAGCAATGGAGGTGCTACCTTGAGGCGCGGCGGTGTGTGGTGCACACGGACCACTACGCGCTCAAGTACCTCAAGTCGCAGCTGAACCTGAGTTGTCGTCAAGCACGGTGGATGGAGCTGCTGGAGGGCGGCTTCGACTACGAGATCTAGTACAAACCAGGAAGGATCAACCCAGCGGACCCACTTTCGCGTCGCCCGGACTTGGACGTGCATGCGATCACGGTGCTGGCGGGATCTCCAATCATCCGCAGTCTGTTTGCACACGGGTATGCGGAGGACGAGGAATTTGCCGAAAGTACGGTGAAGGGGTGCAAGTGGGATGGCCAGTATTGGCGGCGTGAGAAGGGGAACCAGATTGTGGTGCCGCGGAGTGCGTCTTTGCGACAGGCGTTGCTGGAGGAGGCGCACGACTCGCACTATAGTGGTCATTTTGGCCACGACAAGACCTTCAAGACGCTTGCGCGCCAATATTGGTGGGCGACGATGGGAGCAGATTGCAAGGAGTACGTGAGCAGCTGTGACATGTACCAAAGAATCAAGTCACGGAGGGCACGGGTGCCAGGTGATCTACAGCCGCTACCGGTGCCGGAACGCCCGTGGACGGACATCTCACTGGACTTTGTGGGGGGTCTTCCACGGGGTACAATGGGAAACACCATGGTGCTGGTGGTGGTGGACCGGTTCAGCAAAATGGCGCACTTTATTCCATGTGCTGAGAAGGTCACGGCAGTAGAGACGGCTCAACTCCTCTTGCAACACGTCATCAAACTGCACGGGGTGCCGAAGTGCATGGTCTCGGATCGCGACCCGCGCTTCACCTCCCGGTTTTGGGAAGAACTCTTTAAGAAGCTGGGCACCCGTGTGGCTCTTTCATCGGCCTACCATCCCCAAACGGATGGCCAAACTGAGCGCACCAATCAGACCATGGAGCAGCTACTGCGAGGGATCTTGGAGCCGGATGGCGAGGGATGGGAATGCAAGCTCCCGGTGGCTGAGTTTGCCTACAACTCAGCAGTGCATGCCTCTACGGGGCGGTCTCCCTTTGAGGTAGTGTATGGGGTGCAGCCTGCATGTCCCTTAGACATGGCAACGGGATCGGACCTACCCTCAGTGCAACAGTTTACAAGTGACTTCACAGACGTGTGGCGCAGTGTACGCGAGGCGCTACACAAAACGCGGCAGCAGATGAAGCGGCAAGCGGACAAGCACCGGACAGCCGAGGAGTTCTTGGTGGGACAACAGGTGCTGCTGAGCTCGCGGAACCTGCAGCTGGCGGGGGTGGACAGCGACAAGCTCAAGCCTCGGTGGGTGGGCTCTTTTCCGGTCAAGGAGAAGCGGTCCGCGGTGAGCTACGAGTTGGAGCTGCCGGACCACTATGGGATCCATCCCGTGTTCCACGCTTCTCTTCTCAAGGCCTACAAGGAGCCGGATGCGCAGTTCGCGGCGCGGGGACAGGCTCCTCCTCCACCGGTCTTAGTGGAGGGTGAAGAGGAGTATGTGGTGGAGAAGATTCTTGGGCACCGTCGGCGCAGTAACGGGTGGCAGTACCTGGTGCAATGGCTCGGCTATGGGCCCGAGCACAACTGCTGGATCCCTGAAGCTGATTTCCATAGGGGCGGTGCTGTCAACACGGTCCTCCGAGCGTACCAGGAGCGCACCGGGACGGTGCGTCCTTAGAGGGGAGGGTGATGTTATGGGAGCCGCCGGTCGAGGCGGTGATTACGTCATCATGCTGAAGTAAGATGCATGTTTTGATGCTCCCATTGTATTCTACGTGAAAAACCGTACGAAATCGACCCAAGAACCGGGTCATTTGGTGCAGGGACGAGAAAGATACGGCCGTGCAAAGGTGGGAGGCGCACCTCCAGAAAACAGGAGACGTACCGGTTCGACCCCGAGCACGGCGGAGCGACTTTCTCGCCCACTGCAGCCAAAGCGCCCCTGGATAGACGCTTAGCCAATGAGGCAAGGTTCATTAAGGTCCATGGGCGCTTCGGGATGGCGGCTGGAGCTGCATTCACAAGCAAGGGCGCTTCGGGCGGCCGTGACCCCCGCTGGCGGTACTGCCAGCGGCCGTCACGCGTGGGGCACTCAAACGGCCATAACTTAGCCGTTTCTTGACGGATTGAGGCGTTCTTTGGTGCGTTGGAAAGCTCGTGGCGCGCACTACATGATGCATGTATTATTTACATGAATACACCTTGGTAGAGGGCTTTGGAGTGCCGAGGAGCTTTCGGCTGGCTCATAGGGGCTGGTACATAAGGAAGCCTAGGGGTTGTTCTAGGCATGCCAATCTTACCCAGAGACTCTGTACATTGCATTGTACTGATCTATCAATTTTAAGGATTCATTCCTTGCCCAACTCTCTTTGTTCTCCAAGCATCTCCTTGCACACGTCCATTCGATCCTACAAGTCTTCTGCAGGGCACCTTGGTGCAAACACCGCCGGGAGAGTCGCACAGCGGGAACCTCGGCCACTAGCAGCGGTCTTGCTACCGCGGTTTGTCATCCCTGGTTTTGATGGAATTCAGCAACATCCAACGCTCGAAGAGCTGGGGATCAATTTTGGTTGGATATTTGGACAAAGACCACGTCAGCAAAGTTCTAGTCAAAATCTTTCCAATGCAGCAAACCATGTATGGTTTGGACCACCGTAGCACCCGTTACGCGATTCGGAGTGCATCATTGAGTCTCTGTCCCTGACAGAGCACTAGCGTGAGTGACGGGCGCCGGAAGCGCCCTGGACCCCAATGAAGCACCAGACTGCCATTCCGAAGCGCACATGGCTCCAATGAACCATGGGATATTGTTGCTAGCATCCCCCAAGGGATGCCTCGGCCATGATGTGCGTGGTGGGAGTGGAATTGGTCACCACCAGATCAAATTTCCAGCCAGTACCAAGTCTGCCGTCCAAATCCGGACGGCCAGCACAACCTCCCAACTTTGACAGAGCATAACTCCCTCAATTCTTAGCCGATTGCTGCAATTCAAATTGCAGCTGGTCCAACATTTCCTCTAGTTTCTGAAACATTCACCCACGTATGCAAACTTGTACTGTACAAGGATCCGGAGCCATCTCCCTGACAGACGATGGCTCTATGACATGGCACGGGGTAATATGGAACAATCTCCTCCTTGTACCTGCCATGCCCGATGCCTCCCTGCTCACTCTTGCTCATCTTCCATAGTGCCCTCGAGCCCATCATAGCCCGTACACCCAAGACCTGCCACACTGAGGACATGCCGACCTCTGGGCTGCGCCCTTGGTGAAGCACTCCGTAAGCATGTGCATCGTACTAGAATGTTGTAGCACAATCTGTCCCTTTTGGACCATGTTGCGTGCATAGTGGTAGCGCACATCAATGTACTTTGTCTTCCATTGCTGAATTGGGTTGTTATCTTATTCTACCACCGTAGACTCCCGTTGCAGCACGCCAAGCTCCCCCAATAGCCGGCGAAGCCACACCACCTCCTTGACCACTTGGGCCAACGAGATGTACTCTGCTTCCACTCTAGAGGTGGTGACACAGTCCTGTTTTCTGCTGCACCATGAGACCGCTGCACCTGTGAGGAAGAACACGTATCTGGAGGTAGACCAGATGCATGTCCACGTTGCCGGTCTAGTCTGCGGCCGTGTAGCAGACCAGACGCAAGGGGTCGGTCCTCTCCTTGCCGTCGAACCTCAGGAACACCTAGCGCATCATCTGCAAGTAGCGGAGGATGCGCCTTCCACTGTAGTGGCTGTGGATTGGCCAAGTACATGCTCACTTGACCCACTACGTAGGTCAGGTCCGGTCGAGTTGTCACCATGGAGTACATGAGGCTGTCCACCGCGGACTGGTATGGCACCCCCGCCATGTCCTCCCGCTCTTCTTTTGTTTACGCCGACATTGCTGCGCTCTGGCCACAGGTTGTGGAGACCAGAGTGCCAACTGGTTTGCATTCCTCCGTATCGCTTCAGCACTTTGGCCACGTACTTGGCCTGCCCCAGCTCAAGCGTACGCATCCTCCGGTTCCTCGTTATGCTCACCCCAAGGTAGTACTCCAGCTCCCCCATGTTGGACATCTGAAAGCTGCTGCTTAGTTGCTCCTTTAATTATTGTAGATCCTGCACATCAGAGGAACACAAGATCTGGTCGTCCATGTAGAGTGCGACGATCTGATGGAGCTGGTTGTTGCACGGCACGTATACTATGTGATTAGATTCACAGCGCTTGAAGCCGAGCTACGCCACGTAGCCATCCATCTGCTAGTACCAGCACCACGATGATTGGTTTAGCCCATACAAGGACATGCGCAGCTTGCACACCTTGCCCTCCGGCGCGTCCATCCCCTCCAGTACCTCCATGAAGATTTCTTTGTCAAGGATGCCTTTCAAGAAAACAATTTTCACGTCCATTTTGTGCACCTCCATGTCCTTGTCGGACCTCTCCCTTTGTTTTGAGGAAGTATATCCACATCTTGCGGCTGTGGCCATTGATGAAGGTTAGGAAGAACTTGCTGCCACCATTCGATGCCGTGCAGAAGGGTCCGCACACATCAGTGTGAATGAGGTCCAGGACGGCTTCCGTACGACGGCCGTTGCGCTCAAAGCACTTTCGCTTTGTCTTGCCTTGGAGGCAAGGCTCGCACAAGCTGGCACAGCCAGCCGCATCCTTTTTGCACCCCTCCATGCCACGGACAAGTTGTTATTGCTGCATGACGTGGAGCGTGCTCTTTGCAATGTGCCCAAAGCGTCTATGGCACAGCTCAAAGTCTCCATCCTTGGTGACAGAGGACACCTTCTGAGTTGTCGTTGGTGTGTTCTCCTGCGTTGGTGCCGAGACCACTGCGTCCGCCGCACCTGTATGACCCTCGTCTTCCGAGCTCCCTGCCACGGTTTTCTGCAGGACATAAAGCCCGTCGACTCGTGGAACCTGAGCTACGAGGTCTTTGTTGGCGTAGAGGACCTTGATATCCTTGTTCTTGATGATGACTGCCTTCTTCTGCGTGAACACCACCCTCATGTTGTTGTCTGTGATTTTTGACACGGACAGAAGGTTTGCCGCAAACGAGGGCATGTAGACCATGTGACGTAGGCGCAGATCCTTCTCCGCTCCATTGAGGCTGATGCTCACCACCTTGTCTCCCACACCCTCTGCGTTCACGATGCTGCCATTTGCACATCTGAACCGTCACTCAGTGGGACCGATGGAGACAAATCCAGCCTGGTCATTGCTGGAGTGATGGTCGGTGCCTGAGTCGAGCCCGAAGGCTCCTGGCCTGAGCAGACAGCTCCCTTTGCCAGAGGCGTGCTCTGAGCCATGATGTTGGTGGCCTCTTCGCCACCCTTTTTGCTGCCTTTGTTCCCACTGCTCCCGCCGTCTTCCTTCTTTGGCGATCTGCACTCTCTTGTCCAGTGCCCAGGTTTGCCGCAATTGCGGCAGTTGCCCTGTCGCTTGGGAGCCTTGCCGCCATTGTTGCCTCCGCCACCACCACCACTTCCGCTGCCGCCGGTCTGACCAGAGGCCGACCATTTGCTCCCGCAGCCATTGGAGCATGCGGCATAGGCTCAGAAGTTAGCCTCACTGCCGCTGCAACGCGTGGCCTCGTTTCGCACATACTCGGACACTGCCATATACGTCAGGTCGTTCTCCTTCCAACCACCCATGACGGTGATCATTGGGCTCCAACTCCCCGGTAGCGCCATGAGGAGGATCATGGCCTGCATCTTTTTGTCAAGGTCCCAATTCATTTGGCGAGCCTCGCCAAGGAGTCCTTCAAACTCTTGTAATAAATCAGGGATGGACTCTCCCTCATTCACCCGCATGCTAATCAGCCGTTGTAGGATGAATAATGTGTTCGCAAGGGAGGTGGATTAGTGTACACACTTGAGCTTGTCAAAAGCCTCCGAAGCTAGTGTATACCCCGCAATGATGGGAACATACTTCTTGGCTATTGCGTTGCTTAGGAATGACATGAAAATATCATTCCGATCCATCCATGCCTCATGCTCGGGTGTGCCCTCCGTGGGAACCTGCTCCTCTCCCTTCAGTAGCTTGATGAAGCCGTGCACTTTCATTGCCAGCTCAAACTGCCATCTCCAAAGGGAGAAGTCAATCCCCTCAAAATTGGGGATTCCCCCCAAGGGTCCGAGACCTTGCGGCAGTGAGGTAGCACTCACGATTGCTCCAGTGGTCTGCCCTGTGGTAGCCACTGTTGAGTTTGAGGACTGCCCTGCGGCAGCCCCCACTGCTCCTGATGGGTCAACCATTTTTGCTGCCCTTTTCTGCTTTCTGCGTCTTTGCTACGTTGAGGCCGATGTAGGCTGATGCTAGCTGATGTCTACTACCGGTTTCAAGGTGCAAATTCGTTGCTTACCCCTCCAGCCGATGATTGCCTGCAGACAGAGAAGACAATTCACACCAGCACACCCAGGGTCTTGCCTCCAAGGGCAGAGCTTTTCCTGGTTGGGACCCAAAGGTCGTGCCTCCAAGGGCAAAGCTTTTCCTTGGTCCCTGTGTGCTGAGTGCAAACCCAGCCGTTGGAGCTGATGAAGCAGATGGAGCTGATGGAGCCGATGGATCTGACGTGCGCACCAGGAGAGAGAGTACCAAAGTTGAGCGAAGCGTGCCTTACAACTGGTCAGTGTGGGCCCATAACTCTTTGTCAACCGGCCTGAGGCGAATGGACTAGAAAACAAGGCCGACACAATAGCACCTGCCGTCCGCTCCTAGCATTTCAGCTAGGAGAAAATATCACCCTCAGGATCACGGTTCCACACTGAACAGCTCCTAGGCAATCACTTGCTAGCAACTGTGTCCAATTAACACTTAGTCACTGTCGCGCGAGGTGCTAGTCAAAGACTAAGTCGTGGGGCTTAGACCAACCAGTGCCTTCTTTATATTGTTCCTTAGTTGGACAGCCCTGTGAGGAGCATCTAAGGCCAGATTGTGCACTTTTGGGAGTGGCCACTCTACACCACCTCACCAGCTCGCCAATTGGCACATCCACTGACCGCCAAGTGGCACATCCTCCTTATGCATGGAGAAATGTCTAGGAAACTTCCTCTCTGCAGGAAGGTCAAAAAACCTTCCTGCTCACATTAGGGCTCGATCGCATGACCGGTTGTCCCTAAGTCCAATGTGCTACCCATTGCGCTACATTGTTGGTGTCTCACTTGGACTTGCACCACAAACAAGGTTTGGGGAACTTACTCCGAGGGTGCAGTGCATGCCCAACCTATCCGCTAAGCAGTGGCCAAAGGGGCATAAAAGAACAACATAGACTTGCTCCTTGCTCACATCGTAGAGCTGGTACGCCTTGAGCACGCTCTCGTAGTGAAGGAAGAGACATGGCTTGGAGCGCGGGTCCAACTTTCCGTTACGTCGTTGTGCCTTCTGCACCATCGTATGCGCCTTGCACCCGAAGACCTTCAGGTATACCACACTTGGCTTGCGCCTGCTCCATACCTCCTACGGCGTCTTCCAGCCACTCTTCCCCTTCAGCACCATCGGGGTCAGGTTCATGCTGTAGCTTGTCCTATGAAGTGCTTCCGTCCAGAAGCTCTGCAGCAATCTCGCGTATACGAGCATCGTCCGTACCATGTTCAGCAGCGTCTGGTTTGCCAGTTCCACCACACCACTAGTGGAGAGTTATCTGCTCCCACTTAATGTCCTGCTGCCTCAGCCACCCACTGTAGCCCACATACTCTCCTCTGTTGTTGTTGCGTAACGCTCTGACCTTGCAACTAGTCTACCTCTCCACCGCGGCGAAGTAATCCTTCAGTCCGTCCAGTACCATGCCTTTCCGTTGCATGAAATACACATAGACCTTTCTACTGCAGTCATCAATGAAGGTGACAAAGTATCGTGCGCCGCCTTTTGATGGTGTTTTGAATGGTCCACACACATCATTGTGCATGATCTCTAGCAGGTCCTGGATGCGTCCCACGTTCTCGTTGAACTGCTTGTGCCTCGCCTTGCCCAAAATACAAGGATCACACTTTTTGTGCGCTGGTACATTTGTTGCCGCATCTACTACACCGGTGAGGTCGAGGCCGCATACCATGTCACGCTTCACCATTTCCTTCCCGACTGCGGGCGACGAATGTCCCAGCCACCGGTGCCAGAGCTCTGGATCAGCTCCCCCTCCTTTGGCCAAATTGATGGTGCGTTTTTGCAAATCTGCTGCATCTGCTGCTACAGGGATCACCTTCGTCTCCATGATGTAGAGACCCCCTTCACGTTTTGCCTCCAGCACAAATTTTCCACCGCTGTGCATGCACACCACTGCGCCTTTCTTGTAGAAGAGCACCTCATATCCCTTGTTCGTCAAGCGACGAACACCTAGAATGTCAACCAGGCTGGGGATATGTTACACATTACGGATGACATGCAACATCTTCTTACCGTTTACCTCCACCTCCACCTCAACGTATCCTTGGCCGGCCGCCGGCTCGACTTTCTCGTTCGCGACCACCATAGACTTGGCAGATTTGGAGTAGTAGAAGAATCCCACTTTCTGGACTTGGATGTGCTCCTCCATGCCGGAATCTAGGCACTGCATGTTGGCCCCTTCGAGGTTGTGATTTTTGGTGCCGTTGAGTAGTGTCTTCTTTCCTTTGGCATCCTTGCTGCCGGCCTTCACCTCCTCCAGGCACTCGCGGGCCCAATAGCCCTCCTTGCCGCAATTGCGGCACTCACCTTTCTTGACGCCCTTCTTGCCGTCACCCTTTCCGCCCCCTTCCGTGCCGCCGCTGGCGCCACCATGTGTTTTGGTAATCAGAGCTGATAAGGATGATGAGGCCTTGCTACCACTGCAACGTTGTACCTTGTTGCGGATGTATTCGATGATCGCGCCACAGGTGATCTTGTCCATCGTCCATCCACCCAGGATAGTAATGAGAGGGCTCCAACTGTGAGAGAGAGCCATGAGGAGGGCCATTGCCTATAGCTGATAGTCGACCTTCCACCCCACATCATTGCATTGCGAGGCAAGGGACTCGATCTGCTGCATGGAGGCGAGGATGTCCTTTCCCTCCTCAATCCTCACCATTAGAAGCCGCTTCATCGTGAAGATCCGGTTCGTGAGCGAAGTACCAGTTCACAAGCAAAGTGGACAAGTGGATGGTGCAAAGATTTTCCCATGCCTTTGCTGCCGATGTGCAGCCTTGGAAGTAGCCCCATTGAGTCTCAACGGTAGACAACAGCAGGAGCATAGGATC
Source organism: Penium margaritaceum (assembly GCA_023375785.1). Classification (NCBI taxonomy): domain Eukaryota; kingdom Viridiplantae; phylum Streptophyta; class Zygnematophyceae; order Desmidiales; family Peniaceae; genus Penium; species Penium margaritaceum. Next base: position 144,973 of record SZWC01003505.1, read on the forward strand.
CTTGATATTGTTTTTGTGAAGGCCTGCTTTCCTCATCGGCCGCGTTCTTCTCGTCGAGCACCTCCATGTCCTTCATCAGGTCGAGTAGCCCCTTCGAGATCCACCTGTGTGCGAGGTGGATCTCGAAGTGCCACCTCAACAGCCCAAAGCCAGGACCACCGGCATACTTCTCGATCAGCTGCGAATCCATTCTCAGTGTCATGTTACGCTCCTGCTACCCGGGTCGTCGGACATTGACAGCGAGGTTGTCCGAGACGTTCCTCACGTCCGCTGCGGAAGCCGTGAACGTTTGGGACCGGTTAGGGCTATGCGCACATAACCCTTTGTTCAAAATTTGGTTGCAATGTGGCCTGACCACGTCATGAGGTTCAGAGCTCTTTTGGGCAGCAGCCTTAGAAAAAGCGTGTACTTTCTGGTCGCCACACACTATGTGAGCAGAGTTCTGACGGAATTCAGAAACACCCAAATTTCAAAGATCTGGAAATCAATTTTGGTTGGATATTTGGACAAGGACCAGATCAGCAACGTTATAGTGCTAGTCACAATCATTCCAATGCACCAAACCGCGTGCGATTTGGACCACCGTAGCACCCGTTGCGTGATTCGGAGTGTATCATTGAGTCTCTGTCTCTGACAGGGCACTAGCGTGAGTGACGAGCGCCCGAAGCGCCCTGGACCCCAATGAAGCACCAGACTGCCATTCCGAAGTGGACATGGCTCCAATGAACCATGGGATATTGTCGCTAGCATCCCCCAAGGGGCGCCTCGGCCATGATGTGTGTCGTGGGAATCGAACAGTCACGGTCGGATCAATTTTCCGGCCGGTACCAAGCCTGCCTTCCAAACCCGGACGGCCGGGACCACCTCCCAACTTTGACGGACCATAACTCCCTCAATTCTTGGCCAATTTCTGCGATTCAAATTGCAGCTGGTCCAGAATTTTCTCTAGGTTTTGCAAAATTCATCCATGTATGCAAACGTGCACTATGCAAGGGTCTTGAGCCATGTTTCTGATAAACAGTGACTCCAGGACATGGCACGGGGCAATATGTAACAGAGGCCGTCAATCAATACAATCAGTTGTGCTAGACTTGTGATAAAGGGAGGCACATCTTGTGTGACTGTCAGAAATAGTAGCAACAGGCCAAAATAGGGGAGAAGTCCTCGAGAAAAAATGAGGACTTAAAAAACTGAAAAAGATAGGAGTAGGCAGAAAAAACCTGTCCGGTAAAAAAGAACTGCGCCGATCGATCGTCCATTGACTAGCTCACATCCCGACAGACAAGGATTCCTGAGATCACAAAATTCGACGAGGGATATGAGGACAACCAATGGGAAATACTAGTTGAGGTACAACGTAGGGGTTTTAAAAGTCACAGAATGGTACACACACTTTTGGATGAAGGAGCTTCTTACAGCTGTGTAAGCAAAGACATGGTTCAAAACACAGGTTTGCAGACCTAACTAGGAGTGTTTGAAGAGAAAACCATCAACACTGGACTGTGAACCCGTCAACTTTGTGAGCCCCTCTAACTGCAAATCGAAGATCTCCACGGCACAACTGTCTAGAGATCTTGCCCAATGAGCAACCATGGAATCATCTTTGGACGAGATTTCCTTTAACGGCACATCCCTTAGGTAGACTGGAGTTGCAAAGCAGTCTATGTCAGCATTAATGGAAGAAAATGACACTTGTCTTTGATCGAGTAACAAACCATAGGAAGCATTACAGGTGGAAGCAATAGAGGAATTTGTAGTAGTCGTAAAATGCTCTTGATATCACAGGACGCGGCCAAGAGATATCTTTGACGCAGAGCACAAGCGTGACTGGTCCATGTGGAGACCAGGGAAGCTGAAGAAATTGCGGTGGAAAAAATAACCACATCGACCTGGACCCCAGACAAGTTCGCTACTATTCCGAAGGAGTTTGTACCACTCGCCGAATAGTTCAAAGGGATTTTCTTGACGAACTGTCTCGAGAGTTACATCCACAATGAAGCGTCAATCACCAGATAGACCTGAAACCAGACAACAGACTGACGATAAAGGGGACCTATCGGGTGAGTGATCACGAGTTGACCGAACTAAGAGATCAGATAGGTAGGATGTCCGGTCAATGGCTCATCAGGCCATCCACATCACCCTACACGACACGTGTACTTTTTGTGAAATAGAAAAGTAGATAGATGTGGATTTGCATGGACTACCAAGCGTGAAACGAGATCACCATCAAGAACCGCTACAACCTTCCGTGATAAAACCGATATTTTGACCAACTTACATGGCAGACCAAAATCCTTCATTTTGTACACAGACTACAGCAAGGACTTCATCGAAGAAAACCGCCTCCTGACTGGGTGACGCAATCAGCAAGTTGTCAACATAGAAATGAATGGCAACAAAGGGAGCCAACGCAGGGGTGACAAGTAGTGACAGGTCAACCGTACTGTCGGTAGCCCTCCTTGTCTAAGGTCGACATTATCTCTTGATTCCAACACCGGGACGACTCCTTCAGGCCATAGAGGGCCTTTCTCAGTTGCCAAACCCTACCCGTGCCATCAAATAATCCAGGAGGTTGCACCATGTAAATCTCTTTATTCAACTGCAAAACTGCATTATTTACATCCATCTGCTCGAGCTCCCAGTCGTGGTGAGAAATGAGGCTCGGCAGTGCTCAAGATGTTGTGTGACGACCCACCGGTGCGACGTCAAAGTCGATGCGAGGGACCCAGGAGAACCCCTTCACTGTGAGGCGGACTTTGTACTTGTCCAGCTCACTACTGGGTTTGTACTTGTGCCGAAAGACCCACTGAGCATCAATGGCGTTGTGCCCTGGTGGCAGATCGACCAAATCGTAGACGACATGGTCATCAAGAGCCTTCAGCTCATCTCGCATGGCAGCTTCCCATTGCTGGACATCTGAGGATATGTGTGCCTGCCAAACTGTGATAGGTTCAGGTACGAGGATCGTAGTGCTGAAAGTAGCAAGATACTCAATAATGTTGCTGTTTTTTGCTGCATCCAAAGCCAATGCATACTCGGTTGCAATCAGTGCATAGCCTAGAGAAATATTGGGGTGGACAACTCTAGTAGCTAGGCCTAGTGTGTCCATGTCCGTTCGCACAATAGGTGACTGCTCAGTCTGAGACTGAGGAAAACAGGAAGATGCTATGGGATCGCTAGAGGAGTGGTTGGGGAGCGTGCAAAGGCATCCATCATGGACGAAGGGTGAGCTGGGTGAGGGACTAGGAGGATTCACAGATGGGTCTGCAGTAGGAAACGGGAAAGACATTGCAGGGAAGACTGAACTGGACAGAGCATGAATAGGAGACACAACCACGGAAGAGGACGAGGACGTGACCGGGGGGGCTGGCAGGATCAACGAACTGGACGACGTGGTCCGAAGGGTCAGGGACGCATGTGGTTCTGTGTGTAAAACAGAACATGACGACTGTGCGAGAGACGAGGTCGTGGATGGTGGTAAGGCAACCATAGGGACTGTAGGAGGAATAGGACCGACTTCTCCCAGCCGAGCGAGTGACAGAAGGGAGGCAACAGATGACAGGCAACTGAGGTCATGAAGGAAGACGGACTTGAAGAACAACGTATCACAAGATTCCACAACACGCTGGCACACGGGATCCCAAAATTTCCAGGCCTTAGACGGAGCGGACACTCCCAAGAAGGGACACAGATGGCCTGAGGGGCTAGTTTGCTGTCCCGAGGATCATCGGACAGCCAGACAACGGCAATGTTACCCCAGACTCAAGCAAGGTAAGGGTCGGCATGAGAGCTAGACCGGCGTTTGAAGGGCGTGACAGTGCAAGGAAGGGGTCCATGAGGGACGCAATTCCAGACCCTGGTTATGTAACTCATGGCTTCAAATGCAAAGAGCGATGGCAGACCGGACTCAGACAAGAGGGCATGAATGTCATCAGCGAGAGTGGAATTCCAGCGCTCAAGGACAACATTTTTCTGGAGTGTGTAAGGAGCTTTGATCTCTAATCACGCCCCTCTGGATTTAAGGAAACAAGCGGTGTGACCAAAAAATTCTCCACCACGATCATTGTGCGGACACATAGGGAGCACTAACAGGCGCGCTTTGCCCAGACAAGCCAAGACTCAATGACCGTGTACAAGTCGCTCTTCTGATGAAGAGTGAAGTCCCAGTGGAAGCGGGAGATGTCATCAGTCACACATAAAGCATACCGTCCGACATCACTAAGAAGGTCATGAGGTAGGGGACTCATGACACGAGTACATATAGGATCAAGGGGATGAGCAGACTGGGATACAGAGCAGGAGAATGAGGAGCGGTGTGTTCTACCCTGAGCACAATCAAGGCAGTCAAAGGAACAAGGAGAAGGAAAGGTGGACGATGACAAGCCAAGAGTAGGCTGAAGGTGAAGCATGCTGGTGATGACATCAGTGTGCACATGAGCGAGACATTAACGCAGTAGATGAACGAGATCGGGTGAGAGGGAAGATGCGACATGGACGAGGGTGATGCCAACAGTAGAGGAAGAGGAGGAGATAAGGGGAACAGAAAAGAGTTTCTCACATTTGACACCACATAAGATAGTCCGGCCAGAGGAGCGAAGACAGACTATGCCACCATCGCAACTGGCGGAAAATTCCATGCTTGATTTTCTAGAGAGAGCACAGACAACAGCCTTAGCTTCAGTGAAGGAACACATAGCATGTTAGGAAAAAACAACACGGCACCAGGATCCACAGAATGGATGACGCCAACACCTTCAATAGGGAGCAACTAACCCGATCCCAGTGCGTACGAAGAGAACAAAATTAACAGCACCGAGGAAAACAAACGAGGAGATAAAAAAGGTCATATGGTGGGTAGCTCCTGAATCAGGGATCCAAAAGCCGTCGGACACATGCACAGGGAGAAGAATGCCATCTTTTGCGACTGTGCCAACAGGGAGAGAGGGACAGGCGCTAGGGCACAGGCAACATGACAGCAGGGAAGGACGAGAGACTTCCAGTGCTCAGCCCACTGGACGGAAGCACACATAATTCCCAAGAACATGACCGGGAGGATCACCACGGAGAATAGAGTCAATATGACAAGCAGGACCTCTGGCCAATGATGCAACACTTTAATCCCCAAATTGCAAATGCATAAGAGTTGGAGGAGGGACTACTCGAGTAGTGCTCGCCATCACCAACGACAAAGGCCATCCTGAGTTAGGCCAAAGAAGGAGGGCTAGTGTAGGAAGGTGCACCATAGAGAGGAGGCCAATCCCAGGGAAATGGGACTAGAGGAGGGCCAATCCCAGGGATATGTAGTGATGGAGTGGGCCTATGCAGATGGTACTGTGGTAGAGGAGGAGGAGAAAGAGCTGGTCCCCGTAGCGGTGGAGGCACCAGAGGTGCATGTCCAGTGAGCACGCATCACGCGGATGAGGCGGAGATCATCCGGAGGAGTAGGACAGGTACGCACGGAGTGCACTATGGAGCCATACTTCCAACAGATAACGGTCGTGGGGACTCGGGACGTGGAGGCGGATGCCTTTGGCTGGACCCTTGCCCTTACCGCGACCCTTACCATGGCCACGACTCTAGGAGGCAAGAGCGTAGGCTTTGGACGTAGCAGAGGAAGAGGAGGAAGAATAAAAAGTGGAGGATGAGGAACAAGATGACGCGTTGGTGAGCGTAGTGACTCCTGTGACAACAAGGCGGTCAAGGCACTTGTGGAGAATCGTCCACCAAGAGGCAACACGTGATAAAGTCCAAAAGTGCACCGACACCAGATGGAGACTTGGGTGGGACTGGCTGGGAGGCAAGTTGTTGCAACTCATCGACGTGGGCATCATGGAGAAGATCAGAGAGCTTAGGGTTGAGCCCATTGATCATGGCGAGGACATCGGACAGGTATCTTGGTGTAGCGCCACCAAGCTCGTAGAGGAGCTTGAGACTACCAGCTCCACAGGCGTCAACGGTCTCATCAGCGCGCATTAGAAGCATGTTGAACTGCACAATGATGGTGGTTAAGCATGGCGAGGGCAAAGCATGGCGTAAGAACCAACGGGATCAACAAGGTGACCAGCAGAGGGATCAGCGTGAAACTATCAACATCGTCCACAAGGTGCTCTGGCACAGTAGGAATGGATGCATGTACAGCGCGATCAGCTTTGAAAGGGATAGAGGTGAAGGGTGGATTAGTAGATGGATCAGGAGGGAAGTAGTATTCCCATATCCACTCACCTTGAGCCCAAGCACAGAAGTGCACTTCCCACAAGGAGAAGGCAAGGTCTTGGGAGAGGGCTGGGGGTTGGGAGTAAAATTCATGCAAGCGCGACGTCGTGACAGTGCGGTAGTAGCAGGAGAGACAGTAGCATTGGCGGAGGAAGCCTGCCGCGGCAGACAGTAGCATTTTCTACTACGGAGGCTTACTCCATCATTTCATACAGCACACATCAAAGCCTGCCGCGGCAGACAGTAGCACTTCTCATTTCATACAGCACACATCTGCCGCGGATGTGAGTAGAATACTTCTCATTTCATACAGCACACATCAAAGTGGATGGATGAAGCCTGCCGCGGATGTGAGTGGTGGGAGCAATGTGGACAACGATCACAACGTTGGAAGTGATAGCCGGAAGAGGGGCTGTCACACGCGGGCAAGCGTGGAGAACCAGCCGTCAAAGGCAGCGTGACTGCTGCAGTCGAGTAAATGTGTGCGTTCGCGGAGGAGCTGGATGGACGCACGCGAGGGTCAGAACCAGTGCGCGAGAGGCGTTGTCCACATAGTGGCTGTCGCGGTCACATCATTAAGCATGCGCTTTTGCAATGCGCGTTGCTACTGTAGTGGAACTACTGCAGTTGAGGCATGGAGGGTGGCGATGGCGGATGACAGGGTGCCTAGGATCGCGAGACAATGTCGAGTGACACTGTCCCTTGGACCTGAAGTTCCTTTCTCCCACACGCTCTGATACCAGTGGGTAGGAACGGGAGACAAAGTGGGGTGATTCAAACCGCACGCTAGCCATGGATGGGAGAGTGTGTAGAGGTATCAAGCTCACTAGTGAAAGAACGACAAGTAACAAGCGAACGATGTAAAGCGTGGCGGTAAGAGTTCGACGAGCGAGCGAGCAACAAGCTCGGTCTCGCTTGCGTCTCTATTTTGTCTGCATTGGGATTCGAACCGGTCTCCCCCCCCCCCCATTCACATTGTTCGCTTAGGGTTTAGAGTCAGCCAGCTAGCACAAGCAATAGAACAAAGTCGTGGGAATAACCTGGGGAAGACCACAACACCAAGTCACTATGACATCCAACAATATATATGAGCATGTGGGCAGGGGCAGTCAGTCACAAATTCTCATGATGCCAATACGACAGCCCTCTAATAGAATGTCGTAGATGTCATTTGACTGCACCTTCCCCATACTGGTGTGGCCGACAGCAGAACTCCTTCTCGCCTAGTCACCTGCATCAGTGTCATTGGAGTGTGTAACAAGGCCGAAGGTCACTCCGTGTCTGGTGCACAGAAACCAACATGGTGTACCATGACGGGCAGGCCGAGCGGTCCAATCAGAAGCTAAAACAAATCCTTCACACGTTATGCAAACCACACGGTACTGATAATGCAAAAAAAAAAACTACCGACCGTTGAACTCGCATACAACCCTGCAACTTGTACTACGAGTAAAAGTATCTTCAAACTGGTCCATGGCAGACTTCCCCCCACACCTGCAAGACTCTAAAGCCAAAGCAATATTCCTGCGGTTGACATCCACCAACGGGATTTGTCCAGCGTTTGGGAGGAAACACGACAGACTATTATGAAGACACAAGTAACCATGAAGTGAGCAGAGGAGCTGTGTGAGAAGATGTGTGGAAGCTTCCTAGCGACACAGCCGCTGACTAGGCGTCAGTGCCTGGTCAGACGGTGACGATAGTCACAAGTCGTACACACAACGGCAAGGGTCTGGCAAGGAGACACAAGGCAAAGTATCAGAATGCTTCAATAGCATTTACAGAGAGAGATGACAAATGACAGGTCCACAACATAAATACTTGCCGCAGCGCACGGCGGGTGTCGCACGCGGCAGTGCAAGATCTGTCCTCAAACCTGCCCAAAACCACTGTTTTGGCCGTAACTCTGCGCAAACAAGTCAGAACGCTACGTCGTCTGAACCTAAACGTGCAGGATCTCAAGCCGGACGCTATGACTGGTCACATGCATGCATCCGGCATCAAACAGTAGACACACAATGAAAAACATGCAAATCGGGCCCACGACCAGTCCACCGATAAAATCCAACAGGCTGCAGAAAAACTGCAGGAGGTCCTAGGCAGCATCCAGAGCTCTTGGACGGCCATCGGTCAGCTCCAAGATGGTAGTCCACCACCAGACAACGCACCGGTACCATCTGGGTCCGCATCAGGGATCTGCACGAGCATGGACACGGCCGAGTGGTCATAGTAAACTGTACAGGTCGACAGGAAAGTCACAAATCAAAACACTCTTCCATGACCCGATGGTACGCATGTCCATACACGTGCAGCACTGAGACGAGTACAATGACGAGTGCAGAAACAGTCGTGACACTGACACAGACACATCCCGCACTCAACCACTCTCAGGCAAGGTGCAAAGCCCAACAGAATGAATGGCCATCAGAAACTTCCCGCGGGCTAGTGCCTTCGTCAAGAAGTCAGCACGCTGCATGTCAGTGCCAACCCATATGAAAGAGATCACGTGTTGCTCCACCACATCATGCACAAAGTGATGCTCAACCGCAACGTACTTTGTATGAGTGTGAAAGACATTAGAGTTCTCCGCAATGAAAAGCACACTCTGGTTGTCGCAGCGAAGTACAATGGACGGTACTGACTGACCCAGCTCAGTCAGTACCGAGGCATCAGGCGCTGCAGCCACAATGCCTCGGCAGCCCCTGCACCCAGAGCAACATACTCTGGCTCCGACGAGCTACGTGCAATGCAGCCCAACTTCCCGCTGTGCCAGGACACAGCGGTACCACCGGACAGGAACACGTTGTTAATTCTCCTATATATGCATGGCTCTGTGGTGGCCATGAGTGTGCAGGGCATGCTGACTCAGAGAGCGGAGGCGACGCACAGTGAGCGCGAGCGTTGACGTCGAGCATATGGCACATATCCTCTCGACATGCCTCATGTGCTCGCTTCCCTCTCCACAGCATTGTCCCAGCTCCACCCTCTACACCAAGGATTTTGCTAGACAAGATCTGAGTTCCCTAGATTAGATCTACTTTTATGAGAGACATCTTGTCGTGTTTGTGCTCGAACACCTAGTTGGGACCTCAAAGCTGAGGAGGGGCACACGTTTCAAACCTAGGAAGTGCAAAAACTAGAAAACCGGCCTAGGACCGGTCACAAGGGTCACGTGCGGGGTTTTGCGCGTAGGAAAAAGGGAGGCCGGCGAGCTTCGCTTGCCGGCCTGATGGGTGAGCTCGATGAGTGAGTCTCATCCCGTAGCTCTGTAACCTGCTCCCTCATAGAACTTGAGCTAGTGCGACGGATGTCCATGGCCGCCCTTTGCCCAACCCTAACTTCCTTAAACATGTACCAAATTGAGTGAGACAAGTTGCATTATATTTGTCTTGTTCTCCTGATGGTATCAGAGCCCAGTTGCTGGATGTGGTGTTCGTCATCCGGCAAAAATTGTGAAATCGACGGACGGCCCCGCAAATGGCACTAAAAGGCGACGGCGCTCCTTTGCACCGTTGAAGCGGGCCGTGGCCATCAAAGTAGCCTGCGCAGGGCTAGCTTGATCCCGCACAAGAAAGGGAGCATCCAAGGAGGCACAGATCGCATGTGCTTGGGGACGTTGCTCGCCAAGGAGTCACACCACGAGAGCCGTCCGTGACTGGGACAGCCGAGAGCAGGTGTAGCAGGCCATGGCCGTCGCAGCAGGCTGCGGAGGGCTAGCTCGACCCCACTCAAGTCAGGGAGCAGCCAAGGAGGTGCCAATTGTGTGCTCTTGGGGGCGGTGCCCGCCAAGGCTTCACACCGCGTAAGCCGCCCATGCATCGGACGGCTGAGAGCAAAGCAGCAGCGGCATCAGCAGCAGTAGTAGCAGCAACCACGACAGTGTACCAGTGGGCTGCATTCTTTCCCCAAAGTACGTCCAACATGTGAGCAGTTCAAGAGGAGAGAAGGACATCATGAGCAATGCAGGTTCGGCACCACAAGGCAACACAAACCCTGATGGCAGCCAATCCTCTTGTCAACCCGTCGCTACCACAGTGACATGGGAGGAATTATCCAAGATCATGACGCAGAAGGATTTGACACCCCCGTCGCTCGGCACGCGAGATTTTCTTTCTTGGAAGGAAATCTTCCTTGCTTAGGCGGCAGAAGACAACTTCGAGGAAATGTACGTGTCCCCAGCGGCCGATGATGCAGACGAGCGTGTTCTACTGCATGCTTTCAATGCTCTCGTATGGGCCCTGCCCGACGAACAAGCATACGCTATCTGCCACCTCCGCTTTGGCGGAAAAGGCGAGGACCCTTCAAACCCACGCAGTGGATCCCCTCGCCCATATGAAGCGTGGCAACACCTTTCCACTCACCAACAGGAACGCGGGATGGCCTTGGTCATCACCCTGCGTGACAAGCTGCGTAGGTTGTACCCAAATCCAGGAGCGCTTATTGCAGAGTACTGGGACGCAACAATGGACATCCGTCGTCGGATTCTCAGGCTCGGTGTGTCTTGCTCAGTGTTGGAGTGGCTTGACCCCGTCCTCCTCCATCTACGAGAGTCGTGCAGGGACATTTGGCAGACAGTGTTGAGGGGGCTCTGCGTCACATACATAGAGAGCACTGATCGGATAGAGGTTTTCGAAGAACTCTGTCATTATGAGGATATCCTAGAAGGGGAGGCACGTGATGCTGAGACTGCCACAGCCACCGCATTCGCGCATCAGGCAATGGCAGGTCCATCCACAGGCTCCAGTTTCACAGGATGACGAGGCGAAGGGGGTCGAGGAGGACACCTGGGCGGAGGACGAGGTCGTGGTGGTGGTGCAGGAGGACGCACCTGCAACTACTACGGGCAGGCAGGATACTTCTGGCGGACGTGCCCTCAGCTCCAGCGCATCATGACCCCGCCAGCACACCAGTAGTCGCACACACCAGGCTCTTGTCCCCAGCTTGCCAGCAGCTGCAGCCCCCCGCCTGGTCGCTGCAGTCTCCCATGGGTTCACACACGCCAGCCTCATTTGGTGCAGCCACCTTTGGGCCACTCTCACTGTAGCCGCCATTCATGCACCCAGTGACTCACGGACCACCGCCGCTGATGTACCAGGGACCACAGCCGCTGTACCACGGGTTGTTCTATGTGCCGTCGAACTCAGCTCTCTCGATCCTCGCTCCGGCGTGGGCGCAGCGCATCTACACAGAGATGGCGGATGCACAGCAGCCATCGTTAGCGCAACCTCTCGGCTAGCACACACCCATGGAGCTACAGCCCCCGAGCCGACAGCCACGACCCAGGCGCCAGGTCAACGGCTTGGTCACACACATGTCACCACTTCACACTCCCTCTCCATGCATGAATGGCTGTATGATACTGTTGCATCTCATCACATGTCCCCGCACACGTCCTTGTTCGTGTCATTGTACGTCGTGCATGATGTAGAGGGGGTGAATACGGGCTCTGGGGAAGTGTTGGCAGTAGAGGGTGTGGGAACTGTAGCTTTGCAGGCTCCAGGTGGGGTGATCTGGCTGAACGGCATGCTACATGTTCCTAAGCTGTGCGTGAATTTGTTGTCGGGTGGACAGCTAGACCGCCAAGCCAACGTGTCCGCTGTGATGCAACATCAGAGATGCATGCTTTACGATGTGACTGGTGTACTGTTGGTGGACGGGCCACTGCATGTTGACATGCTCTATCGCTTAACCATCTTTCCCTTGGTTCCCACGTACACGCACCGTCTACAAGCACATGTTGTCACTGCAGCAGATACACAACACACAGACTTGCTACACAGACGAGTGGCTCACATTCACACTGATCTCATTACTGACATGCTCAAGCACTGATCCGCTCAAGGTCTCGCACCAGAGGACTGTCCTCATGGCCTCAAGGCAAACACGTGTCTGGAGTGCCATGAGGGCAAAGCTCACAGACAGGTCTTCCCTAAGTCTGAAAGGGATAGAACAACACTTCTCCAGCTAGTCCATGCTGATCTGACAGGCCCGATGCCCGTACCCTCAGTCCAGTATTGGTCACAGTATGTACTGACACTGACAGGTGACTTCAGCCGTTTTTGCTGGGCATTCTTGCTTAAATCCAAGTCAGACACTCTTCAGGCTATCACAAAATGGATTTCGCTTGCAGAACGGCAAACTAAATGCAAGCTGCTGAAATTGCGGACTGACAGAGGAGGAGAGTTCATGGGTCCACTGACAGCATCACTCAAGGCACAAGGAATAGAACACCAGACAACTGCACCATACACTCCCCAACAAAACGGGGTAGCCGAAAGATGGTACAGAACTCTAGGTGACGCACTGCGTACCCTGCTGAGTGAGTCGGGCCTGTCGTTTGGATTTTGGGATGAAGCTGTCAAGTACATCACCTGGGTGTGGAATCGTGTCCCACAGGGCCCGTTGCCACGCTCAAAAACACCATGGGAACAATGGTTTAAGGAAAAGGCGGATCTCTGTCCTGCTAGAGTGTGGGGCACAATGCCTTGTGTCTGGTTTGCCAGACCACAGCGTGACCACAAGCTCAGTCCTCGAGTTCGTTGGTGCGTCTTTGTGGGCATATCACACGCGTCAAAGGCATGGAAGTTTTGCGATTCCATGAGTCACAGCTTTCTGGAGATTCGGGATGCCTCCTTCTTGGAGCACATGTCATACAAGCAATTCCGCACTCTGAGGCATGTCCCCAATCTCACTACCCCTGAACACTACCCACACTATGTCCCAGTGTTTCCTCTGCAGGATGTTCCAGCTCCCTCCAGCACAGTAGCACAGAGGAATGAGGAGGGCAATCCTGTGCCCAAGGAATTGCAACACCCACTGATCTAGCAAGTACTGAGTCCAGTGCACCACAGTTACCCCCTGGGTTGAGGACATAGACCTCAAGCAAAAGCTCAGAGAAGACTGCACCAGTGTTGAAACCTTCTTTATCACCTCGGCGAGACCTACCGTTGGTGGGAGCCGAACACTCTAGGACATAGGAGGTTGTCTTAGTGAGTGTTGATTCACTCGGTCCGTGAGTCCATCCTCATCGAGGATGATCCCGACCCCTCCCCTGCTGTGTTCCGTGTTCGCTCTCGCCTCCTCCATCCTTCGCCTCCCCCCACAGTCGCTGCCTTTGCCCCTCCTCTGGGCGCCAATGTTGCCACGCCTGCTCCCCCGGGGCTGCCCCCATTGTCTGCCCATGGCGGCTCCACGGCTAACGTCTCTTTGGCACCACCCCCCTCAGGCCGACCTGCTCCTTTTCCTCCTCACTCTGCTCCTGGTGCCATCCTCTCCTCTAATTCCCTCCCTCATCCTCCCGCATTCTCTGCCCCACTCCTCCCATCCTTTCCCTCTTTCACGGCTGCTGACCTCCCTCTCTTTCTCGAAGAACTCCAACGCTCTTCCATCGCCATCCCCCCTCTTTCTGCATCCCAGTCCGGTCCCCCCACCGCTCCCGTTGTTCACGCCCTCACTCCCCCGGGCTCTCCCTCTTCGTTTACCCCCGTCCTTCCGCCCTCTTCCGCCCTCGCCTCCTCCCCTGCCGCCCCCTCTCTTCCCCTCCCGCCTGCCTCCAACAGCCATGTGGTTCCCCCTGTCCCCTCCGGTTCTTCCGCCCATCTTCCCCCCTCCACCCCCCCATTCCAGCCCCCGGCCCCTCCCCTCCCTCCCAGCTTGGGCCATTTTCCTGCCCCCCCCATTGACTCTTCTGCTGCTCCCGCTGTCGCCTATGTCCCCTTTGTCCGCACGCCTCCTACTTTCCCCGGCTCTGCGCCCTCGATCTCCGCCTTGCCCCCTCTCCCTGCGCCCGTCTTCACTCCTGCCGTCGGCTTTGCCTCTTGGTCTGTCTCCTTCCGCTCTTGGGCCCGCTCGCGCGGGCTTGCCGCCTACTACGACCCTCGTGACCCCAGTCCCCTCGACTATGGAGTTGCCGCTCAGGCTGTTGAGGAGCTCCTCCGTGCTGTCCCCTCTCACAACGTCCGTCTTGAGTCCTACTGCGCCACCCCCTTCCTTCCTCCGCGGCCTCGTGAAGCTTGGGCCTACCTTGCTTCGCTCTACCATGACCCAACCGCCGATGATGTCCGGTCCCTCCTTCAGCAACTCTCTGCCATCACCCGCCTCCCCGGCGAATCCCTTGCGGTGTATTGGGATCGTGCTCACGACATCTATGATCGTCTCCTCCGTGCGTTTGCTCCAGTCCGCGAATCTGATGCTATCCAATGGGCTGTCGCCGGTCTCGGCCGCGACTACTCTGACATCCTTCTCCATCTCCGCCCATTCCTCCCTGTAGTCTTCCAAACGCAGGGCGCCGCGTGGCCTTATGTTCTCGACGCTTTGCTTGATCAGCAGCGTCGTCTCGCCGATTGCGACAGAGTTGCAGGTGCTGTTGCCCTCGCCGTAACTGCACCCGTTCAGCCTCCAGCCCTGGCCCCTATTGCTCATCCGGCCCCGCTCCCCCTTCCGGTC
>SZWC01003505.1:164168-187636 GCA_023375785.1 Penium margaritaceum
CTCCTCCCCCCCCGCCACCACCATTGCCTCGCGGCCTCCCCTTACTCCCTCCTCACCCCCTCCGTCCCTTCTATCACCTCTCTCCTCATCTGCGAGCCTCTCCCTTCCTGAGTTCCTCTGTGACCCTTTCCCTTCTGGTCGTCTTCCCTTCTCCCCCCTTTCCTCCCCCAGTGCGCCTCCCGCTTTCCCAACCCCTTCTTTGCCGCCTCTCCCTCCTTTGTCGTCGTCACCGCCATCGTCGCCTCCACCGCCGCCGCCACCTCCGCCTCCTCGACCTCCTCATCCTCCTCCTCCTTCTCCTTCCACATCCTCTCCTCTCCCCTCCCAAGACCAACCTCCCGCTGCCAAGTTGTCGGAGCCCCTTGTTGCGGCCCTTCCCCTTTCCGCCCCCGCTCACTCCCCTCACCTTCTGTCCCCAACATCCTCCGTCGCTGCTTTGCTATCCCCCCTGCCTCCCTCAGCGACTCTCCCCTCCCCGCCTTTCCTCTCCTCTTCTCCCTTCCCTGCTCCACCTGCCCTTTCCCCGTCTCCTCCATTGCCCCACTCCTCCCCTACCCCGCCCCCCTTCTCTTCCCCAGCCTTGGCGTTGCTCCTGCATCATGCTCCCTCGTCATCCTCCTTACCCCCTTCGTCATCTTCCTCTCTTCTCCCTTATGACTTTCATCCTCTTCACCCCCTCGGCCGACACTTTTTTAACCTGGAGATGCATCATGCTGTTGATGCTACTGCCGGTTTTACCTTCGTTGGTGCCCGCGTCACTGTGGCGCATGCTCTTGCTGTCACTGCTGCTTCTTGCCCCCCACTGTCTCCTTCGTTGTCCTCTCCTACTGCCCTCCCTGACCCCACCACACTTGGTGAAGCCTTTGCCCGCCCTGACGCTACTCAGTGGCGTGCTGCTTGTCAGGAAGAACTCTCTGCCCTTGCCGACCATGAGGTTTATGATCTTGTCGACCTCCCACCAGGGCGCCGCGCTATCAAGGCCAAATGGGTTCTTCGTATTAAACGTAAGGTTGACGGCTCCATTGACCGTTACAAGGCGCGTCTCACGGCCAAAGGCTTTTCCCAAGTACCGGGTGTCAACTTTGACGAGACTTTTGCCCCTGTGGGCCCCTATGACACAAGTCGGAGTCTTATTAACCTTGCCGCACACCGGGGTTGGGACATTCATCAAATGGACGTCAACAATGCTTTCCTCCATGGTCGTCTTGAGGAAGAACTTTATATGGTCCAGCCCCCGGGCTTCGAGAATGGTACGTCTCGTGTCTGTCACCTCCGTCGTGCCCTCTATGGCCTCCGGCAGTCCCCTCGTTGTTGGAACCTCACCCTTTCTGCTGCACTTCGTGATGGTGGCTTTCGTCCAAGCAACGCGGACCCATCCCTCTTCATTGGTGGCACGCCACTCGACCCTATCTTTATCTTGATCTATGTCGATGACCTTCTCCTTGTCTCTCCCTCCCCCACTTTGATTGATGCAGCCAAGGCACTTCTCTCCGATCACTTCCGGATGAAAGACCTTGGCTCTGCCACCTTGTTCCTCGGCATGCAGATTGAGCGTGATGCATCCACACACACCATCTCTCTTCACCAAGAACATTATGTCCATTCCCTAATGGATAGGTTCTCTTCCGAGCTCGATCTTCTTCGTCGGTTGCCTGAGGATGCCTCACCTATGTCACCGGGCACGCAGCTTGCTCTTCGACACGCACATGATGCCGGTACTGAGGACGCCGCTCCTCTCTCGATCTATCAGTCTATTGTTGGCGCCCTCATGTACCTTGCTACTACCACTAGGCCGGATATTGCTTGCGCAGTGAACGTTCTTGCTCAGTACGCGCGCCAGCCCCTCACTCCTCATCTTAGGGCCGCTATCCACACCCTGCATTTTGTTGTCTCCACCCCTCGCCATGGCCTTATCTTTCAGGTCGGCATTGGCCGTCCAATGTTGGAAGGCTATGCCGACAGTGATTTTGCCCGTGACGCGGATGCTCGCAGCCGCAGTGGGTTTGTCTTTCTCCTTGGAGGCACTGCGATTTCCTGGCGTAGCGGTAAACAGGGATGTGTCGCTCGTAGCACAGGTGAGGCTGAGTACATGTCCCTTGGCGCTGCTGCATGCCAGGCTGTATGGCTTCGTCGTCTTCTCCATGAGATGCATGTGCCCATTGACTCCGTTCCTTTGCTTAGCGACAGCGCAACTGCTCTGCGCATCACGCGCCATGCCGGGGCGTATCAGCGTCGAACGAAGCACATCAATGTTGAACATCACTTTGTTCGGGAGCTCCTCCAACGCGGTGAGATCACTCTCCGCTTTGTACCCGGTCGTTGCCAACTGGCGGACTTCCTCACCAAAGCCTTGCACTTTCCGGCGTTCCAAGAGAGTGTCCATGCTATTGGCCTTGCGTTTTGCCCTATAGTGACATGATTGCCCCCACCTCCCTCCTTGTACACNCACTGCAATCCGCTCTCCTTTCGGATCCTGGGGTTGTTCACAGTGCCACCACGCCCACTACTCTTTTCTCCTTGTATGGAGCATCATCTCTTTTGTTGGAGCAAACCTGCTGCAACGGATTGTGGATGTGGCGAATCCGATCTGCGGCAGCATACCTCATCATGTTGAAACCTTCTTTATCACCTCGGCGAGACCTACCGTTGGTGGGAGCCGAACACTCTAGGACATAGGAGGTTGTCTTAGTGAGTGTTGATTCGCCTCTCGTGCAAGAGGGCAGGAGTTCTACCCTTTGGTGTAGCCCTTTTGACAAGGGAGTACTTAAGCGGTCCAGTTCAAGTCCTAGGCTTTGCATGCAATGTGGTGGTTACCCCTGGTGTGTAAGGGGTCCTTGGTCCTTGTGGGGGGGCCTGAACCCCCAACCACCCTACTTAGGTGGTTGGGGGCCTCATTGTTCATTACTTCTCATCATTCAACAAGTTTTCTGTTCAAATGCCTTAGTCAAATTCTCAGATCTGCTTGCTCCTACAACCTTCCTGAGTTTTAAGATCCGCGCATTGCATGCGAGTGCTCCTCCCTCCTCTCCAATCAAGCGGCTTTCGCCTCCTTCTTTTATCAACCAGCACTGGTACCGGTGCGTCGCACCCTGTGAGACATCCCACGTTTAAATTACCGACAGTTATATCACATGGCTTGTCACCACCCTGTTGCACTTGAGCAAGCTGAGCCGCTCACCCTGTCAGAGGCAAGGAGGCGCTCTGATGCAGCTGAATGGGAAAGGCCATGGCGGTAGAGATAAATGCCCTCCTGAACCACAAAGTGCTTGAGCTTGTGCCTCTTCCACCTGGTCAAAAGGCCATCAACGTGAAGCGGGTTTTCAAACCCAAAAGGAACTTGGCCGGTATGATCAATAAATACAAGGCCAGACTGGTAGCCAAAGGCTTTTACCAGATTCCGGGCCAAGATTTCACCGATACCTATACCCTGGTAGGCAAATACGAAACCTGCCGCGTGCTGTTGGGTGTGGCCGCACGCGAAGACTAGGAAATACATCAAATGGATGTTAAAAATTCCTTTATGAATGGCCCTGTAGAGGAAGAGCTGTATGTCAAACAGCCAGAAGGCTTTGAGGACGGAACTGACCGCGTATGGCTGTTGCTGAAAGCCCTCTATGGGCTGAAGCAAGCACCACGGTGCTGGAACAAAGAGATCAGCCGAACTTTAGAGATTGGGGGGTTCACTCAAAGTGTCTGTGATCCCTCTTGCTTTCTGCGTTGGGACAAAGGAATCCCAGTTGTCCTGCTCGTCTATGTTGATGACTTGCTAATCATGTCCCCATCTCTCTCTCATCAGATGCACTAAATCACTACTCACTCAGCTCTACAACATGACAGACCTGGGAGAGGCAAGAAAATTTCTTCGGAATGACCATTGAGAGGGACAGAACTGCACGCACGCTCACGCTGCACCAGGGACGGTTTTTGGTGCATCTCATTGCTCGCTTCCAGCATCTTGTACAACGCCTTCCAACACAGCACTCACTGATGATTCCTGATGTGTACTCTCACCTACTGGACGAACGCACTACTGTCTATGGACCGGACTGCGATTCCACACTGTATCGCCAGATCACAGGCAGCTTGTCATACCTTGCATCTACCACACGTCCCGACATCTCTTGGACAGTCAACGTGCTGGCCCAGTTCAGTCAACAGCCACGCAGTGCCCATCAGAAAGCCTTGCTGAAACTGCTACACTATGTGTTGGATACGATTGGCTATGGTTTGGTCTTTGCACCCACACCATGTCCACAGTTGGATGGTTATTGTGACAGTGACTATGTGCGTGACCGTCAGGCCTGTAGTCGCGGTGGTTATGTGTTTTGCGTGTGGGACACAGCTGTCTCGTGGAGGAGTGCAAAGCAATCTTATGTGGCACGCAGTGTTGCAGAGGCAGAATACATGGCATTGGGGGAAGCTACGTGTGAGGGCATCTGGCTGGCACGACTTCTTGAGGATCTCGGTCTGTCTATACATGCCATACCATTGCACAGCGATAGCTCTGCAGCACGCCGCATTGCAGGGAATGATGGTGTGTTGCATCCACGCGCCAAGCACATCAGCGTCGAACATCACTTCATCCGTGAAGCAGTTGACGCAGGGGCAGTCCAAGTCCACCCCATTCGTGTTGATGCTCAGTTGGAAGAATTTCTCACCAAAGCACTTCCTTCCACTGCACTGCAACTTCAACTTTGTCACCTTGGTTGCACACCCTCCGCACTCATGGCCAAGGGGGTGTGTTAATTCCCTTGTATATATGCATGGCTCTGTGGTGGCCATGAGTGTGCAGGGCATGCTGACTCATAGAGCGGAGGCGACGCACAGCGAGCGCACTCGTTAACGTCGAGCATATGGCACATCTCCTCTCGACATGCCTCCTGTGCTCGCTTCCCTCTCCATAGAATTGCCCCAGCTCCACCCTCTGCACCAAGGATTTTGCTAGACAAGATCTGAGTGGAGCACCAGAGGACCAGAGGGCCAGAGGAGAGGAGGAGGGAAGGGGCGGTCGGAGGCAGCGAGAGAGCGACCGGGAGGAGGAGTAGGGACGGGCCCATTAGTAGGCACAAGTAGCACAGAGGGAGGAGGCACTGAGGGTGAAGGGAGGACAAGCAGACAAGGAGGAGGGGAAGGAGACAGAGGAGCGGGAGGAGCAGGAGAGGGAGAGCACAACGGTAGCGAGGTGGGAGGAGGGACAGTTATTACACGTGAGGATGGCGGCCAGAGCTACATAGGAGGGGACTAAGGGAGCAGTATCAACAAAGTCGGTAGTGAAGAATGAGAGGAGGAGAGGACAGATGCCGGAGAAGAAGTGTCCTTATGATAGCCAAAGAGGAAGAGCAGGGAAGAAGATGAAGGGAGCATAGGGGAGGGAGTGGCCGGTAGCCGACCAGCACCATGGACTAGCATGCAATCAGTAGCCTCCTCCTGAAATCTCTGGAACGGAAGACGGAGGGAGGAAAGGCATAGTGAGGCCAAGGAGGAGTTTTTTTGTGGTGGCTACCACCCCATCGAGCCCATTGGTCCACTGCCCGGCACCAGGGTACGGTTGGACCACCACCTCGGACAGGACATGGGTGAACCACTGGGGATTGTGACACAAAGGGTGAGAGATCAGAGAGGCACTGAGGGTCAGTGGAGGATGGAATGAGCTCGTGCCGATGGTAGAGGTTGATGGGGGAGGGGAGAGTGTTCAAGGAGGGACACAGGGGGTACAGGATAGGCCCGAGGGGTTAGTACGAGACCATGTAGTGGACGGAAGAAGCAAAATACTAGGGGATCTGGGGAGGGCGGAGGGCCTAGCGAGGTGGCGGCATTTGCAAAGGAGATGCGGGATATGACCGTAGTACAGACTGGCGGTGGGGCATAGCTCTTTGCACAGGGATGGAAATCACTGTGGTGGTGCCTCTGGGTAGGATGTGGGTTTGTAGACCAAAGCATGACTGAAGCCGCTGGGGGTGGTCCGCCACTGGACGGCAAGACACGGGGATTGGTGCATGGAGGCTGTACTGGGAGGGGAGAGGAGACGGGCCACTGGACGGGACATGCTAGGTGAGGGGGGGATGAGGTGGGAGGAGAGAGGGGGGAATGCCTTTGGAGGATGATATAGAGGAGAAGCAGGCTTGAAAGGCAGCACGAAGAGAGTAGGGAGCGAATTCGAAAGCTCCAGAGTAAGTACTGGACTCGGCGGGATGGCAGATAGAGCAAAGGTGCATCCAAAACAGGAGGGAAGGTCAGAGGGATTCCAGGTGAGCATGACAGGTGCAATGGGATAGAGAGCAAGGAGACTGGGAGAAGAGAAAAGGGAGGAGGCAGGAGGGAGAGGAGGCGGAGATGGACAAGTCAGCCGCATAGCAGACAAGACACATAGACAGAGGGAAAGCGGAGGCAAGAGGAGAGACCCTCGGGAGAGTAGGATGGACACTGGAGGGAGAGGGCCAGGGAGAGAGGAGAGAGGAGGAGGTGCGATTCTTGCACAGCTTGTTCTCTGCGAAAACTGTGTCTTAAGGAGCGGACAAGCCAGGCGAGCGGCAGGAGAGTTGAGGTAGTGTAGGAGGAGCAGTAGTATGAGGGTCGGCGAGAGCGGCCTAGGAGGGGGAGAGGAGCGAGGATAAGGAGGGGCCCGCTCAGGGATCCTAGTGACCGTACATAGACAGGAGGCACGAGGGGGGACAGGTGGCAAGGGATAGGAGGGATTGGGAGGCATAGCGTGGAGGCTTATCAGGTCTAAGATACATGATAGGAGGGAGAGCAGATTTGGGATGATGAGCACTGTGGGATAGGCAGTGGTGGGAGCATGAGAAGAGGAGGGAGGAGAGGCAGGGACTGACGGATGTAGGAGTTGGAGGGAAAGTCGTAGCTTGTCCTAGATATAGAGATAGAGAGGAAGCTGATGGGAAAAGAGACACGTGGGAGGATACAAGCATCAGGGGGAGGGGCTGAGCTAAGGGAGGAGGTTACGTGCTTCCTCCTCCGGTTTTTTCAATTTCAGAATTTCTCCTATATGACGTGGGTCTTGAAACGCCTGCCGCATGGTCCTTACCCGGACCATGTCATGTCATACGAGCTATGGTTCGGCCATCGCGCCAATCTCTGTCTCGCTCGCATCTAGTGAACATTAGCCTGCGTCTGGTACACTTAGGACAATCAGGGGTCCAAGATCTTGTTAGGAATGATTTCCAGGCGTGCTGTCATCCACCAAGTGTTCATGGCTGTTTAGAACAAAGAGACATCCAAGGGAGGTGTGTGTTTTGGGCCGTCACAACACAAAGGGAGCAGAATTCTGGCAGAATGCAGGCTGTAGAAACTGAGAAAGGATGAGGGCCACTAACGGTTAGTTATTTTGGTGAGAGTATATCAGATTCTGATAGCCTGTATTCTAAGATTTCCAACACATCTACGTATGTCCTAATCGGAGCAGTAGAGCCCCTGCTACGGCCATTGGAGTAACCCATGGTGGAGCCGTCCACCATGCCCACGAACGGAGGTGACGGGAGGTGCTTCAACGATGGCCCGTCGAAGCGCCCTTCCTGGCCCTCCAATGTGGGGAGAGGCTCGTCCTGGTCCAGGAGACCTCCCACGTCTCTTCCTTTATGGTCCACGTGCCTTTAGAGCTCATTGGAGTCTAATTGGACCACCAGCGGTGGAATTATCACGTCACCAATGACAGATACACAGATTCCATCCGCCTACCACCCGAACTTTGGATGGGGCTATTTTCTAAATCCTCAACCAAATCGAGTAACCCAAAGCTCAAAATGACATGGACAAATCTAGGGAGTCAAAATCTACAATCAGAACAGAGATCCAACCACTCCCTCTTAGTTGATCTCGGAAAACGGCAACGACATCCATAGCAGGAGCACTTATTTACAATCTCCTCCATGCACCTTCCATGCATGATGCCTCATGCTCACTCCTGCTCATACGCTCCTGCACCTTCAAGCCCTTCACACATTGGCAACCTGAGCCCTGCAAGGCTGATGAAGTGCTGATCCAAGGGTTGTGCCTTGGTCAAGCAATCCGGGAGCATGTACTTTGTGCTACAATGTTGGAGCACAACCTGTCCTATCTCCACCATTTCGCGAGTAGTGGTAGCGCACGTCAGTCTGCTTCACCCTCCTGTGATGTGTCAGGTTTGTTGTTCAGCAAGATGGAACCAGTGTTGTCCTCCTTAACTACCAGAGGCTCTTGCTGCTGTACGATTAACTCTCCCAACAATATGTGGAGCCACACTGCTTCCTTGACTGCCTCGAGCGGTGCAATGTACTCCGCCTCCACTGTGGAGGTGACGACGTACTCCTTCTTCCTGCTGCACCACAAGACCTCCGCACCTGCGAGGAAGAACACATAGCCAGAAGTGGACCTCCTTGAACACCCACTTGGAGCTGATCAGATTCACGTCCATTGGCCAATCCACCAGCTCCCAAGTGTCGTTCTCAACAAGGGACGCAAGTTCAGATTTTATTTCTTCGCCCCAGTGCTGTCTGACAGGCCATGTAAGCGCCTCTTACACAGGTTTTGGCTCCACTACCGTCATGCACCACGCCATGCTGATCCAGTGGCCCATGCTTGCGACCTACCCCTTTGCCACATCTCATTCCCTTCGGCTACAACGCGACGACATTGGCAACGTCTGCTGTTGGTCCTGATGCTGCTTTGTTGCGATGTTATCCTCGACCACGGGCTCTCCCCCGTCGGCTGCTACGTCTTCCGCTCCAGTGATACTTGCACCTGCTGCATTTCCCTGATGTGTTTCCTTGCTGTACTCCAGCACCGTCATCCTCTGAGACATCGACCCCTGCAGTTGCCGGCTCCTCCTCACATTCAAGGAGTTGGAACCACTCCTGCTTTGGAGACTGCACTACATCAATGGTGCTGTTGCTGCTGCAGTAGCTCTACTGCTCATCAAATGTAATGTTGTGGCTAGTGATGACGTCCTGCGTCTATGGGTCAAAGAGGCGGTACGCCTTGAGCGTACTCTCGTACCCAACAAACGCGTACGCCTGTATATGCGGGTCTAGTTTGGATTCTTTCCTTTGTGCGGCCTGCATCAACACGTGCACCTTGCACCTGAATGCCTTCAGGTGTGCTACACTTGGTTTACATCCACTCCACGCCTCCTGTGGCATCTTCTAGCTGCCTTTCTCCTTCAATATTGCCGTTGGAGTGAGGTTGGTGATGTAGCACGTCAAACTCATGGCCTCGGCCCACATGGTCCGTGGCAGTTTAGAGTCCACGAGCATCGTCTGTGCCATGGTGAATAGCATCTGATTCACATGCTCCACCACGCCATTAGACTATGACGTGTATGGAGTAGGCGGTTGCCACTCAATCCCCTGCTCCTTCAATCACCCATCGTAGTCCACGTACTCACCACCATTTTCACTACATAGCGCTCTGACTTTGCGGCCAGTCTTCCTCTCCACCATTGCGACATACTTCTTCAGCTAGTCCATCACATCGATTTTCTGCTGCATGAAGTAGACATGGAGTTTTCTGTTGCAATCATCGATGTAGGTGACAAAATACTGCACATCCCCAATGGATGACATCTTGATCGGCCTGCACACATCATTGTGCACAACCTCGAGCAGGTTCTCGGTCCGCCGCTCTCCGTCTTCAAACGGCTTGTGCTTTGCATTGCTCACGATGCAAGGCTCGCACTTTTCCTGTGTGGAATCTGCTGTCCTGCCTACTACACCACTGATGTTGAGGCCATGAACCATGTCACGCTTCACCATCTCCTGCACGACTGCGGGTGACGAATGTCCCAGCCACCAGTGCCATAGCTACAGGTATGCTCCTCCGTTTTTTACGAGGTTGATGGTGTGTTCTTGCGGGTCCTCTACGTTTGCTGCCAAGGGGACGACCTTAGTCTCAATAATGTAGAGGCCTCCCTCATGCTTCACCTCGAGCATCAAATCGTCGCCGCCGTCCATCCACACGACTGCACATTTTGTGCAAAAAAAGTACTTCATACCCCTTGTCTGTCGAGCAACTCATATTCAATATGTTAGGCAGGTCGGGGACATGTTGCATGTTTTGGATAACACACTACACCCTTTTACTACCAACCACCACCTCCATGCCCACATCACCTTGGTCGGTCGCGGGTTCAACCTTGTTGTTTGCGGCCACCATGGACTTGGCAGACTTGGTATAGTTGATGAACCCGACCTTCTCGACTTGGATATGCTCATCCGCACTAGAGTCAAGGCACCGTCGGGTGGCGCCTTTCAAGTCGTGATTCTTTATGCTGTAGAGGATCACCTTCTTGACTTTAGTACCCTTGCCGTCGGCCTGTGCCTACTCCGGACACTCATTGGCATGCACCCTTCTTGGCACCCTTCTTGCAGCCGCCCTTACCGCCGCTTCGTTTCCTACTGCTGCTGCCACCCATAGTTTTGGTGACTAGGGCTGTTGAGGATGATGAGGTCTAACCACCGCTATTACGGTGTACCTCATTGTGGATGAACTCGGTGACTATGCCGTAGGTAAGTTGATCCTCCTTCTAACCTCCCAGCAAGGTGATGAGAGGGTCTTCATGGTCCAGTAGAGCCATGAGGAGCCCCATTGCCTGCATCGGCTTGTCAATCTTCCATCCCACATCATTGCATTGTGAAGCAAGAGACACGATCAATTTCATGGAGGAAATGACGTTCTCACCCTCCTTGATCCTCATCATCAAGAGTCGCTTCATTGCGAAGATCTTGTTGGCTAGGGATGTTACTTGGTGGATGGAGTAGAGCTTCTTCCATTTGTCGGCTGCTAGCTTGCATCCATGGATGTATCCCCCCTGAGACTCATGGAGCACTAACAATAGGAGCATCAGGGCCTCCGTGTTCTTCTTGGCGAAGGCCCTCTTCTCCTCATCCGTTCCACTCGCATCTTGCATTTCCGTATCCTTCACGAGCTCCAGCAGTCCCTTGTACGCAAGGTGGATTTCAAAATGCCACCGCCATAGCCCAAACCCAGGACCACCCAGGTATTTTCTTACAAGAACTCCATCTTCTGCATCATGTTGAACTTATGGTATGGAAAGTCTCAAACTATGATGGCGGAGTCACCCGGAGCGACACACCCATGCATTATGGAAGCCGTGAACATGTTGGGAGGTAGATCGACTGTGGACCCATAACCCTTTGTCAGGAATGATGTCATGGCATGCTCTGATCCACAAAGTGTTCACGGCTGCTTAGGGAAAAGAGAATTCCATGGGAGGTGTGTGCTTTGGGTCGCCACAACACCAAATGGAGCAGAATTCTGGCAGAATGTAGGTTGCAGAAATTGAGAAAGGCAGGGGATCATTAATGGTCAGTTATTGGTAAGATTACATCAGATTCTTATAGCCTATGATCTAAGCTTTCCAACACATCCAAGAATGTCCAAACTGAGAAGTAGAGCCCCTCCCACGGCCGTTGGAGTAACCCATGGTGGAGCCGTCTACCATGCCCATGAACGGAGGTGACCGGAGGCGCTTCGACGGTGGCCTGTTGAAGCGCCCTTCCTGGCCCTCCAATGTGGAGAGATGCTTGCCCTGGTCTAGGAGACCTCCCACGTCCCTTCCCTTATGGCCCACGTGCCTTTGGAACTCATTGGATCCGAACTTGGACCACCGCCGGTGGTCAAAGTGCCAGATTCAACCCGCCTTCTACCCAAAATTTCTGAATTATGAGCCAAATCGAGCAACTGAAAGCTCAAATTTGCATGACAAAATACTGAGAGTGCAAATCTGCAATCATATCAGACATCCAACCACTCCTTAGTAGTTGATCCAAGAAAAAGGCAAACGACATCGATGGCAGGGGCACTTTTTGACAGGTCTCACCTCGGAGTCGCATGTGTTCCTTCCTTGGCATCTCCTCGTGGCCAAATGCCTAGAGCTTTTGGGACCCCACTCGCCATCGCATTGTTGATTCTAAAGATGCTCTCTTCTTTAAGTCTCTCACCTATCGTGACCTGTCCTACATTCTATCATTGACCATCGACCACGTTCTCACCTGTGTCTCTTTCAAATGGATTGGAAGAGTCTAATTATACAGATGGGTCCGTCCGGGTAGCCTCACCTATGGTCCAGTCTCTGGGTGCTGACGATCGACCACCTTGGCTGTGGGTCCAGTAGCCTCGTCGATCCCCCCCAAGCACACTTAGTCTCACACTAGTGCAAGATCCCTTTTACACACCTTCTCTTGTGCCAGCGTTAGTCTCCTCCGGAAAACATGATCCCGTCAGTCCACTCCGACACCTATGGTCCAGTTTATGTGTCCATTTTCTCTACCACAACTGATACCGCGTCGGTGATAGTATCTCCAATCGCACCTACACGCGTGCATGTATCTACTTCCCCTATGTGGAAGCCAGCACCTATGCATGACTATCCTACATCCTCTCCCCTTTCCTTTGAGCCTATGGCCCCTATAGTTGTGACCCAGCTGCGTGTTGCACAGCCCTAAGTGAGTACCTCAACATTGAGCTACTCATGAGCCCAGTGGTCGTCTTCGACCACTCGTCTATAGGGCTTAGCAGACAGCTGATTTGGTGCCCTGACTCTTGGCACATAGTGTTTAGAGTGACGAGCCTAGCACAAAGGCCCTTGGCCTGAGTGTCCAGGTGAAATACACTAAGGTGCTTCTAGTGTGTCCTATCGGCCACGATTTGGTTTCCCGTGAGTTCTCCGTCGCTTACGATGGCGGAGATGATCTTGTCGTGGCCAGACCGAGTCCGAATGCGTAGTATTGTCCACTTGGAGCTCTCGCTCAACGGCGCCTGATCTAGCCACGTTGAAGGAGGCACTCTCGGTTGAGAACACATAGTTGTGGCGTGTTTCTTCTAAGGATGAGCTAGCAACCATCCGTGAGCATGTTTAGGAGCTTGTCGACCTCCCGCCTGGGTGGGAGGTTGTATAGTTTAAGTGGGCTATTGTAAGAAGGTGAAGCCTGACTGCTCACAAGATTGCAACAAGGCCCGCTTGACGACCAAGGGGCTCTCAGGGGTTGAGGTGTGGATTTCACTAACACATTTGCACTCGTTGGCGGTCTGACCACCGCCCACGCCTTATTTGGAATTGTTGTTCGTTACGACTTGGAGCTGCACCAGATGGATGTGAACAATGTGCTCCTCCGCGGCATTCTAGATGAGGAGTCTTACATGGTCCAACCACCAGGCTTTGAGGTCGGTCACAAGGTGTGGCACTTATGCAAGGCCTTATACGGCCTGAAGCAGTCACCGTGGTGCTAGAACCTGGAGATCATTGACACACTCACACGTTTCGACTACGTTCAGAGTGACGCTGACCTGTCCCTCTCTTTCAGACAATAAGCTAGGAGCTTTACCGTCATCCTGGTCTATGTGGATAACCTCATGGTCACATCTCCTTCGATACATGCCATAAATGAGGCCAAGGTAGTCCTTCAGGCTGCCAACAGGGTGAAGGACTTTGGTCCTAAAGCTATATGTCTTGGCATGGAGATTGTACGTGATCGTCAGCGACAGACACTCTTGTTCTATCAGGCAGGTTAAGTTTGCGCTGTGGTAGAGCTGTTTGCTAACCTCCTCGGTGTAAACCCACAACCTCCACCCCCGTCACACCTGACGGGCAAGATGTCCTGAAGGTGAATGGTCCAGAACAGCAAAGGGAGACTGTGCATATGACTTATACTTGCACCTCATCTGCTCTATGTACTTAGCCGGGACCACACGAATCGACATCGCCTTCATCATCCACTCCTTGGATAGTTCTCGCAATGTGCCCTTCACACGACAATTCGAGTGGTACAGAATGTGGTTTCCACACAGTATCTCGGACGGAAATATATGGTGGTAGTTGAAGGCTACATTGACAGTGACAAGACCAGGAGCCCTGGCGGGCAGAGTCGGACATGATACCTGTTCCTGTTGAGTGGCATCGCTTTGTCGGTGAGGGATGCATTACACATAGCTAATCAAAGGCTAAGTCGATTACGTTGGGGACTGGGGCTACGGAGGCGATGTGGTTGTAGCGTTTGTTTCATGAGTTCCGTTAGCTTATGCTTTTCATTGTTCTACATTGTGATTACCACAGTGCTCTTGCCATTAAAGAGAACTCTGGTGTGTTTTATGCAGGCACAAAACACATTGTTGTTGAACATCAAAATGTTCGTGATTATGTGGGGCGAAAGGTGATCTCCGTCACCCTGGTCGGCACGGACATGCAACAGGCCAAGGCACTGTTGCACTGACAGTTCATGGTGGCTATTTGTCTTGTCGAACTTCCACCCTTGCCTAAGGTTGGCTGAGATTGGGGTGTGCGTGTATGGACTGTTGAGAATCTCGTTGAGTACCTGCGCAATTCTGCATGTTTATGCACATGAGTACTATCGGGTCATGGGGGAGTGTTAGCCGTCCCCGTCCGTTTGTATAGCTTATTGTGACCACTCGGTCATGTCCATGCTCGTGCCGATCCTTCATGCGGACCCAAAACGCATCGAAGCACTGAAGGGTGGTGATCCCACCCATTAGCGGCTGCCAGACAACTACCACGATGGCCCACGTCCTTGCTGTGGTGTTTTGTAGTTTTTCTGAAGTCGCTCGAGTTTTTTTGGTAAACTGGCTCTAGAGCCCGATTTGCATGGTTTGCACTTTTTGTTCACCGATCGGTGCTAGACATGTGTGTGTTGCCAGTCGAAGTGTCTCAATTGATATTCTGCATCTCTAGGTTCATACAGTGTTGTGTTTGGATGTCTTCGTGCGAGTTCATGGCCAGAACAGTGGTTTTGGACTGGGTTTAGGACAAACGGATACTGAAGTGTGCGTCACCCGTCGTGGACCGTAGTAGATATTCATGTTGTGTACTTGTCAGTTGTCATTTCTCTCAGCATTACTACAAAACATGTGTTAGTGGAGACATCCCGATCGTTAACGCAAAAGAGGTGGTCGGTGTATGGAATTTTTTTCGGTGGATGGTCACTAAGTGCGCGAGAAAGTCACCGGGTTCTCTTACGGCATGGCCCGACATTAGCTAGAAGGTGGGGGAGTGAAAACAAATCGAACCGTGAGCAATGGAAGCAGTTTGCAGTTGAATCATGCCGTCTAGAAGAAGTCGGAGATTTCGACACAATTTATGTGTCATGCGGATGGAATCCTCCTAAAAACACACAAACCGCCCGCTTAAGCAAGCGGGCACTCGTCCAACATAGCGGGACCGGTAGCAGCCCGGCTATCTGGAGACGCGGCCGGCAGACGGCGGGCCCTCACATTGATCGCCGCCACGCGAATGAGGGCTCCAGCGCTGATGGATCCGGCAATGCGGGTCCTCGCGTTGGGACTGAGCTCGAACCCGGGCCCCCGGGTCAAATTAACCGCCAGAAAATAGGTCTAGCAATATTTTCTGATTGGCTGGTTAGCTGAGTAACAAGTTCTACACTAGTGGGGGGGAGCTAGAACTTGGAGGGGTCTCCCATTGTTGCTCGTTCTTCATTGCTAATCAGTTACTTTCAGTTTTCAGCTGTTTCCTGGCGCTAACACTGGCGCGCGCACTTCTGAGTAACAAACCCAGAGCTTCCAGACACAGTCTCTAGAGCAGCAGACTGAGGGGGCAGCAGACTTAAGCAATGAGCGTGGAAGCCCGCACGCTGCATCAACAACGCATGCTGCCCCAACCTGCTGCCTAGGTTTCTAGCTTGGTATCAGAGCCAGAGCGTAGCAGCAGCAGCAGAAGATTGGCGTACAGGTGCCAGACAACGCCGGCGGACCCCCATACGCGCCAGTGTAGGGGAAATGCTGCCGGGATTTTTCGGCAGCATTGACCCGCCTGGTGGCGGCGTCAGATTTTTTTCCCACGGCCCCTAGGCCAGGGGAAATGCTGTCGAATTTTTTTCGGCAGCACTGACCCCCACACGTGACGTGAGGAGGTGAGCGGCAGGCCGCGTCCAACACCCGCGGGCGACGACGTACACGACAACTTCACCCAGGTGCAGTCACTTGCACCAGCACGCAGCAGCAGCATCTTGCAGCAGTTTGCAGCAGCGGCAGCCGCAGGCAATGGCAGCGAGTAGTTGCACCAGCAGCCAGTAGTAGCTGCGTACAGCAGCAGCAGTAGGCAGAAGCAGCAGCTCGCAACAGCCCGCAGCGGCAGCAGCCCGCAGCAGCAGCTCGTAGTAGCAGCAGCCTGCAGCAGCAGCTCGTAGCAGCAGCAGCCTATAGCAGCAACGAGCAGCAGCAGCGGCAAAGCAGAAGCTACAACAGCGTGCAGCAGCAGCAGCAGCAGGCTGCAGCAGCCGCAGCAGCAAGCTGCAGCAGTAGCCAGCCGCAGCAGCAGTTGTAGCGAGCAGCTGCCTGCAGCGGCTGCTGCTGCTCATTGCCCGCAGCGAGCGAGCAACAAGCAGTAGCCCGCTGCTGCCAGCGAGCAGCTGCTCGCTGCCAGCCAGCAGCAGTCCGCTGCTCGCAGCTGACAGCGGGCAGCTGCCCGCTGTGACAGACGAGGAAGAAGAAAAAAAAGGGAGCAAAAAAATTACCCCACCCCACCTGCTTCGCTGCCGTAATTGCAGCAGCCGCCTTCGCTGCTGCAATAGCCTTAGCAGCCGTAGTAGCCCGCAGTAGCAGCAACTGCTGCTGCAACTGCAGCCGCAGCAGCAGCAGCAGCAGCAATAGCCGGAGCAGCAGTAGCAATAGTAGCAGCAATAGCAGCAACAGCTGCAGTAGTAGCAATAGCAGTAGTAGCAGCAGCAGCACCACCAACTACAGCAGCAGCCGAAGTAGCAGCAAACAACAATAGCAACAGCAACAGCAACAGCAGCTGCAGCAGCGGCCCCAACAACCGCCACTGCTGACGTCAGCATCCTGCTGCTGACGTCACTGCTGACGTCACTACTGACGTCATCAACTTACAAAACAAAACAAAAAAAACAAAGAAGGGGACAAGGGAAGGGCAGAGTAATCCTAAGGGTGGGCAGGACGTCCACCGCCCTCAGCAGACGTCACTACTAATGTCAGCAACCCACAAAGAAAAAAAAAAACAAAACAAAGGGCATCACACCATGGCTGGTAGCCCCACTGGGGAGGGGTCCTCCTCTGTTGGGAGGACCCCCACCCCCCCTTTCCTGTAACGGCTGCAGCAGCAGCAGTAGCAGTAGCAGCAGCAGCGGCAGCAGCAGCAGCAGCAAGAGCAGCAGCAGCAGCAGCAGCAGCAAGAGCAGTAGGAACAGCAGGCGAAGTAGGAGCAACAGCAGTTGCAGGAGCAGCAACAACAGTGGAAGCAACAGCAGCAGCAGCAGGAGGAGTAGCAGCGCCAGCAGCCCTTTGACGTCGTTGGCGAAAACCCTGACCCCCTCGCTGCTGAAGAGCAGCAGCGAGGGGGTCAGGGGCCCTCAGCCGAGCAAAGACACGGTCCCCATGCAAGGCAGACATGTCGCTCATTCTGTCAGTGTCTCAGTCTTCAGTCCCTCAGTCTCTCTCTCTCTCTGTGTGTGCACACACAACACACACTGTCTGCAGGGCAAGAGACGAAGGGCATCGAGATTCGCCTGTGCACGTACCACGACCCCACGTCGCGCCGCATGAGCGGCATGAGCAGCGGCAGTGTGGGCATGATGGGGCCGGGCGCGGCGTCGCCCGCGCTGTCCGCCGGCGGGCCCAAGGAGGTGATTCTGCTGGTGAATGCGTTTGCCAGCCGCGCGGGCGGCGACGCGGGCGACGCGGACGCGGTGGTGGGCGTGTGCTTTGTGGGTCAGGACCTGACGTAGCAGAAGGCTGCGGAGGGGCAGTTCACCAAGGTGCAGGGCGACTACGAGGCCATTGTCCACAGCGGCAACTCTCTCATCCCGCCCATCTTTGCGATGGATGGTGAGTGGCTGCACTTGTCTGCCGACAGAAATGGGTGAGCGTGTGCGCTTGTCGTTGCTGAAGAGCAACGTGTGCACTTGTCGCCAACGGTTGCAGTGCCGCAAGCTGCTGCGGCACTGCAACCGTTAATCTCCCAGTCTGCCCCCAATGCGCCTCCGTCCTTCCCCCCTCCAGGGCACGCCAGCCCAGCTGTGTCTGCTGCCACGCAATACCTGGTGCAGCAGCAGACTCTGCGCCAGCGATAGACAGTGACCTCCGTCCTTGGCCCCACTCTGCGTGCCAGCCGTAGGCAAAAGGACTTTGAGACGCCGCCGCTACCGCTTCAGGCCGGCGAGCAGTTCCGGAGCTGGGAGCTCAGCTTCCGCATCTGGGCGCAGTATGAGGGCCTGTGGGCATACTACACCCTGCCGTATGATGCCACCCTGACCGACCAGCTGTATGACGATGGTCGTGCCGTCCGGGCTCTTGTCCCTGTCGCCCCTCCAGCTTCTTGCCTCGCCCTCGAGCCCTTCTTGGACGACTTCACCGCTGGCGCCACCCCAGACCCTGCAGCCGCGTGGCATGTTCTCACTCGTCCCCATCGCTTGTCCAGCAACGCTGAGACTAGCCGCCTGCTGCGGGAGTTCAACTCCCTACACATGGGGGAGACCAAGATGGTCACCTCCTACTGGCAGCGGGCGGAGGACATCCTTCGTCGCCTCGGGACCGCTGCCCCACCCCCTTTGGCAGCGCTCCTCACCATCAAGTGCGGTGCCACCGAAGCATACGCAGACGTCTTCGTCCACTACCCTCACGACGTTCTCTCCACCATGGCGGCCCAGGGCACCCTCATGCCCTGGGCATACGAGCTCTTCCTCCGCATTGAGGAAGCCCGTTTGGAGTCCCGACTCCAGCGCATAGAGGCCGTCGCCTCCCCTGCCGTCGCCTCCCCTGCCGTCGCCTCCGTGGCCGTCGCCCCCCCCGTCGCAGCTACCCCATCCTCATCGGGGAAGAAGAAGCGTCGGAACAAGAAAGGCAAAGGTCAGCAACAGCAGCAGCAACAGTCGTCGACCGGGTCCAGCACTGGCGGCGCGGTCTGCCACAATTGTGGTCAGCCCGGGCACGGGTGGTACACGTGCCCTCTACCGACGGATGAGGCCCGCATCATTGCCACCATGCGTCGCCAGCGCGAGCGCCGTCTTACCTCTGCCGCTGTGGCTGTCGCCGGCTCTTACACCTCCGCCTCGTCCAGCAGCTCCACCACTCCGGTTGCTTCGCCGGTCCCGTCGACACCAGCGCCGCAGCGGTCGCCACCGGTGCAGTCCTCCTTCTACCCGGTCTGTAGCGCCATCATCCCGCACTCCGTCTACACTCCCGGGCCATCCTCCTGTGAGCGAAAGCTGGAGCAGTTCATCGCGCTCCAACTCGGCCTGCCTTGCCCTCCTCCCCAGGGAAGTGCGAGCTGCATCACTTCCTGCTCTCATGTCCAGCCCTGCATGACTGAGACTGAGCTACGGTCGTACCCCGTTTCCTCGTCTGTCTCGTCGTCTCTCATGGACTCCGCTACCCCTTCCCAGGACGACGTTGCTTGACTTGACGATTGCTAGTCTCGGTTCGCACCTCCTTCCACCGCGTCCGCGTCCCTTGCTTGTTGCCATATGACCGTTAGTGATCTAGAGACCCTGGTCCAGGACACTACTGAGACCTGGATCATCGACTCCAGGGCCACGTATCACATGACGACCTCTCGTGAGGCCTTTAGTATGCTCGGTCTTGTAGGCGATGTTTCCGGTGTCCGGACAGGATCTGGCCAGGTGTTCCCTGTCCATGGTGTTGGCGTCGTTCCTTTCCGTGGTCCCTCCGGTGATGTCTTTCTGACGGATGTCCTCTTCGTCCCTGGTCTTGAGCTCAGCCTTCTGTCCATCACTGTCCTTGACCGCATGAGCATGGACGTTGTGCACTCGTGTGGTGTTGGCACTGTGTCCTTGCATCCGTCTGGCCTTGTTGTGCTGCATGCCACCGCCCGTGGCAACCTGTGGCATGTACCTCGCCTCTCCTCCTCTCCTTCCGTCTCCTCCCTGTCGGCCGCCACATGTCATGTGTTTGTCACCAGTACGTTTTCTCCTCAGCACACTCACCTCTTGCACCGCCGCCTCTGCCACGTCCACTCTGCCGACGTAGAAAGCATACTCTGCACCCAGCCGGCCAAGGGCCTTGACCCGGAGACTTTTCCCCTCCCGTGCCCAACTGAGAGCATTGACTGCGCTCAGGGGAAGATGCACCGGTCCACATATCCCTTGTCTTCCTCCCGTGCGTCCGCCCCCCTCGACCTTGTCCATTCACATGTCATGGGTCCTCTCCCCACCGAGTCCATCGGCGAGCATGGTCGTTACATCCTCACCCTCACTGACGAATATTCTCGCTACCGCTGGGTCTTCTGCCTTCGGCAAAAGAGCGATGTCGCCCACGCCATCCAGGACTGGCTTGTCCTTGCGGAGCGCGAGTGCGGCCGCTCTCTCTGCCGCTTTCGCTCCGATCGTGGTGGTGAGTACCTGGGTGAGGCCGCGACCTTTCTTGCCTCCTACGGAATTCGCCATGAAACGTCCGCGCCTTACACACCCGCCCAGAACGGTGTCTCCGAACGGTGGAACCGTACTATGGCCGACGCTGTCCGCACCATGCGGGTCGAGTCTGGTCTCTCCGAGGGCTTCTATTTTGAAGCCATGGCCTACATGGCCTGGGTCTGGAACCGGATTCCCCACGGTCCCCTTCCCCGCCAGTCCACACCGTACCAGCATTGGTGCAGTAAGCGAGCTGACCTCCGCCCGGCTCGCGTCTGGGGTTGCGTGGCCATTGTGTGGCTGCTCGTCCCGCAGCAGGGCGGCAAGCTCGCCCCTCGCGGACGTCCCTGTACCTTCCTCGGTGTCTCTTGTCAGTCCAAGGCCTAGCGCTTCTGGGATCCCTCCCGGCACTGCATCGTTGAGTCCCGGGATGCCCTCATCTTCGAGGACCTGTTTCCTCGTGACCTCATTCGCTCCGGCTCGTCCATGTCTATCCCGTCGCGCGGGGGAGTGGTGATTCCGTCCTCTGTCCTGCCGCTTCCGGGTGACACATCCCTCCGTCCCTCCGAGCCGGCAGTCCCAGTCACGTCTGCTGGTCCCTCCGGGCCAGCAGCCCCAGTCGCACCCGCTGGTCCCTCCGGGCCGGCACTCCAAGTCGCGTCCGTTGGTCCCTCCGAGCCGGTAGTCCCAATCGTGTCTACTGGTCCCTCCTGGCCAGCAGCCCCAGTCGCGTCTGCTGATCCCTCCGGGCCGGCATTGCCAGTCGCGTCCGTTGGTCCCTCCGGGTCATCAGCCCCAGTCGCGTCCGCTGGTCCCTCCGGGCCAACAGTCCCAGTCGCATCCGCTGGTTCCTCCGGGCTTGCAGTCCCAGTCGCTTCCGCTGGTCCCTCCGGGCCAGCAGTCCCAGTCGCATCCGCTGGTTCCTCCGAGCCAGCAGTCCCAGTCGCGTCCGCTGGTCC
This sequence comes from Penium margaritaceum, assembly GCA_023375785.1. Lineage (NCBI taxonomy): Eukaryota > Viridiplantae > Streptophyta > Zygnematophyceae > Desmidiales > Peniaceae > Penium > Penium margaritaceum. Next base: position 185,488 of record SZWC01003505.1, read on the forward strand.
CTCCGGGCCGACAGCCCCAGTTGTATCCGCGGGCCCCTCCGAGCCAGCAACCCCGTCCGCCGCCATCAACCCGACGGACTCAGTGTCGTCACCTGCCCTGACACGCTACACGCGTGGCCCATGCGGCAGCCTCCGACCCAAACCGTCGGTGAGCGCGCAGACCGGCGCACCGCACTCCGTGGCGCCGCGACCCCCGTGGCTCCACGTGTCTCCTCCGCTCCCACGGTCATGAGTGGGGATCCTAACACCAAGGCCCTCAGCCTGACCACCTCGGCCGTCATTGCAGACCTTCACCCGGGCTCCGCACTGGGCTACGCCATGCTTCATCATGAGCATCAGTACGCTGTCGCGGTTGCTCTCGCGTGCATCCCACCTGGGGCTCGAGTTGCACACGCTCTCTCAGTCCGCTCCACAGCACGCCCGGAGGACCCAGACACCCTACGCGAGGCACGAGCCTCTACTGAGGCCGCACATTGGGACGCTGCCTACGCCGATGAGCTCGCCGCTATCCGACAGCACCACGTGTATGACCTCGTCGACCTTCCCCCAAGACGGAAGGCCATCGGCGCCAAGTGGGTCTTTCGGCGCAAGTGGAAGCCTGACAAGTCCTTGGACAAGTACAAGGCCTGCCTTACAGCCGAGGGGTATGCCCAGATTCCTGGGGTCGATTACAACCAGATGTTTTCCCCAGTTGGCCGGTTCTCCACTAGCCGGGCACTCTTCAGTCTGGCCGCCCAGCACGGGTGGGAGATGCATCAGATGGACGTGAGCAACGCTTTTCTCCATGGTTCACTGGAGGGTGAGGAGCTCTACATGGTGCAGCCCCCTGGCTTCGACGATGGCACAGGGAGAGTCTGGCGACTGCGCAAGGCCCTTTATGGCCTAAAGCAGTCGCCTCGGTGCTGGAACCAAGAAATCAGCAGCACGCTCCTTCGTGGCGGGTTCCAGCGCAGCACCGCTCACCCCGCACTGTTTGTCAGTCCGCGAGGCCAGACCTTCGCCGCTATTTTGGTTTACGTCGACGATCTGCACATTGCATCGCTAGACACGGCTGCCATGCAACGTGTCAAGGATCTGCTGCACGCCGCTTACCAGATGAAAGACCTTAGGTCTGCCAGAGTCTTCTTAGGCATGGAGCTCGAGCATGATCGCTCCCAGGGCGTCCTGCACATCCACCAGGCCGCCGATGTGCAGACAGTGTCCACCCGCTTTGCGGAACACCTGCCACTCTTGCCGAGTGCATCCTCACCCATGTCACCCGATGGCCAGGCAAAGCTGAAGAGTCCTGACCCAGCCGTTGTGGGGGAGCCAGTTGACGTGACCACATACCTGCAAGTCATCGGGTCACTGATGTTCCTGGCGACGACGACGCGTCCAGACATCGCGTTCGCCATCAACCTCCTGGCCCAGTTCTCTCAGGAGTCGCGTCACCTCCACTACGAGGCCGCGATCCGAGTACTGCGCTATGTTGTCTCGCCTCCTCGGCGAGGTCTCATGTTCCGCCGTCAGCCGTCTGTTGTCGCGGTGGGCTACACAGATAGTGACAGGGCCGGCAATCCGTGTTGGTTTTCTCGCATCTCTCATTGTGCTCTGTTGTGTCCTCCCGGCTTGTGTACATCGGCGTGCAGATGACTGACGGCGAGACTCGACGCTGATGGAGTGTCGTCCGGTGGAGCCGACGCACGCTGAGGTCTTCTCGCAGTTCGCTGGAGCCTCCTCTCTCAGGCGACGCGCTCAGCTCCATCGGCAGGCCTCCTCGGCGGTCGTGCTGCCGGCGGTCATTGACACCGCATTTGCTGCTTGCATGCGTCCAGCGCGTCCCATTACGTCTGCATCGTCATGCACTGTCTAGGATCCCAGTTGCATGTTGCATGGCCCTGTTTGGCAGCATAAACCGTTGTGGGCACTATCTGGGTTTAGGCTGCCATAACTCCTCGCTACTATTTTTCTAGCAGATTCTGACCGCACGGCTGCGTTCGCAGCGGCGGTATTATGGTATGGTCCAGTTTTCAGGCAAAACGGACGACGCCCGGGTTTTGGGCTGTCGGCTGCCTGGCAGGCCTCACCGAGAAAACCTGCCAGCCTGAACTGAGCTATTTTCTGATTGGCTGTTGAACTGAGTAACAAGCTCTACAGAGCTGGGGGGGGG
>SZWC01003506.1:59926-67754 GCA_023375785.1 Penium margaritaceum
ACGCACACACACACACACACACAAGTACACACACACACACACACACACACACTCATACACACACACATACACACACACACACATGTACACACTGGTGCGCACACACACGCACACACACACACACACACAAGTACACACACACACACACACACACACACTCATACACACACACATACACACACACACACATGTACACACTGGTGCGCACACACACGCACACACACACACACACACAAGTACACACACACACACACACACACACACTCATACACACACACATACACACACACACACATGTACACACTGGTGCGCACACACACGCACACACACACACACACACAAGTACACACACACACACACACACACACACTCATACACACACACATACACACACACACACATGTACACACTGGTGCGCACACACACGCACACACACACACACACACAAGTACACACACACACACACACACACACACTCATACACACACACATACACACACACACACATGTACACACTGGTGCGCACACACACGCACACACACACACACACACAAGTACACACACACACACACACACACACACTCATACACACACACATACACACACACACACATGTACACACTGGTGCGCACACACACGCACACACACACACACACACAAGTACACACACACACACACACACACACACTCATACACACACACATACACACACACACACATGTACACACTGGTGCGCACACACACGCACACACACACACACACACAAGTACACACACACACACACACACACACACTCATACACACACACACACACACACACACCCACAAGCATAGACATACAGCATCATCCTTTGGAGAGTTTCACAGATCCCAAATGTCGCTGCATATTGCAAAGAATCGTTTCCATGCTTTTGCTCCCTTGACAGAGGGGTTCAGCAGTTTTACAACCTTTTGCTTTTCGCCTGGTGGACTCCTTAACTGAGCCATCAGAAGTTATCCACCTTCTTTCCCCTAGAGAAGCCCGTCACCTGCCTCCATGTGTTCTGGCACATTGGGTTGAAGAAGGGTGAGTCTAGGTGGAACTTGGTGAGGGGCTCCTCAAGGATACGTACCTCTGCTAACCACTGGATGTGGAGGTGGGTCCCTTGCCTCCTTGATTTGATCTCCATACTTGAGGCACTCCTACTCAAGGGAGGGCTGTTGTGTGGCGGTGATGCATGAGGTGGACTGTCAATGCATCGTTGATGTGACCACACTGGCAGCCTTCGTTGGCTTCTGAGAAACCCCGTAGGGCAACAACGCCAGCTACCTTATCTCCTCGAGCACATCACTATGTCAATTTTTTGTGTCGCCAGATCCCCGCCTGCTGTTCTTGAAGGTAGGCGATCGCCCGCGAGCGCGGGCTCATCGCCTCCCCCCCATGAAGAGTTGGCTGCTACTCTCACTAGTGTGGTTGCTTCTGTTTCTGCTGTTGCTACTAGTGTTGCTACAGATGAAAGTGAGGTGTAGTCAGGAGGGGTGAAGCTCCTCATTATGGAGAAGACCAAAAACCGTTGTCAGAAGGAGGATCTGAATTTTTTTCCCAAACACATGTCACGCAGGAAACTAATGATGTTTTAACCAATAATCTGGCCAAGTGTGGATGATGATGTCATCAGCCACAAATGATGATGTCAGCATGGGGTCGTCCAAATGGAGCAATGCTTGGAAAGTTGGTGCAAGAGAATATGTTGAAGGCAATGGTGGTGGTTGCACGCAGGGCTACAATACTGCAGTACTTAGTACCGCGGTACTAAAGTACCGCAGTACCACAGCACCACCATGTTAACACCGCGGTAACATGGTTTTCTGGAAGGTCAATACCGATATTGGTACCGCTGCCACGGTCCATACGGTATTAGTAAAATACCGCGGTATTCTGTGAGTACCACGATACATGGTACAACCTTGTTGAAAGGACACATTCTACCACTGTACAAATACTGTACAGTGGTACTCAATGGAGAAGCATTGAATCTAATCAACGAGATCCTGACAAGTTGTCAGACGATTACATTTCTTCACGTGAAAAATATGGCCCCTGAGAGAAAACGTTGTTTTATTGCAAACGATCATCTTTGACAAAGATTGTAGAGAGAAAAACAATCAACATGTTGGGAAGAAGATACCTTGCCATGGAGAAGGTAGACGTGAGAGAAAAGAACTATCAAACTGATGTATGCTGAAACCCTGTCCAAACACAATATGCTTAAGTTTTGAAATAGCTTCTCGCACCCACATCCCATGAACCGCAACTGTGACCTCAGACTTCGACTTGCTCCTCGTCGTGATGTCGACTGGCAGATTAGAAAATGTGATAGGATATTCTTAAAGCAATACCCATGAATTGAGGATCTCTATGTATGACGTCAATCTCCTTCCTTCAAGGGGCACGAAAGTTCAATCATCTTAACAACGTGGACTTCCTAAAAATGGAAGTGTTCCACTTGACATGCGTGACCCTGTCGAACTTGCATTCGTCAACCTATAGAACATGATGGATGATAGCCCAACTAGTAATGTGCTATCGGTGAACTTGCATTTCAATGTTTGTTTAGAATTTGGACTGTGGGACAATATCGCGGTAAGATAGAAGGGTACCTTGACAGGTTAGTACCGATGTTTTACTGGTACCTTAAAAAAAAAACCGTACAACGGTACTGGCGATACCGTGGTGCAAAATTGCGGCGTACCGCGGTACCAGTAATACCGCTATCAGCCCTGGTTGCACACAAAACAAAAACCTTTTGAAAACGCAAAAAACATCATGATTTCCAATTCAGTCTAAAGTCTAGAAATTTTCTACGAGTACGAGTGTACTTTCATTTCTAGCATTCTGCAGAGCACAAAACAAGGTAGAAGTGGTTGGGATGGAGGTTATAAGCAGGGCTTTCCGATGAGACTTCCACAAGCATGGACACAGCCAAGTAGTCACAGTCCATTATACACACTGACGGGAATGGCTCACATCACTACATGCACTAGTCCACCGTGTTGTGCTTTGTGCCGTTCCTGTACAGTTTACTGTGACCACTCGGCTGTGTCCATACTCGTGCAGATCCCTGAGGCGGCCCTGGTGACACCGGCGCTACGACAGGCGGCGGACTACCAGCTTGTAGCTGGCCGACCACTGCACCAGAGCCCCAGATGCCACCGGGACTCTCTGTTGTGTCCTCTACATCTTGCAGGAGTCTTTCGGCAGACTGGCCATGAGCCCTATTTGCGTGTTTTTGCATTGTATGCTCACTGTCTGTCGATGGATGCATGCATGTGACCAGTCGTAGCGTCCGTCTTTTGATTCTGCACGTCTAGGTTCAGACGGCGTAGCATTCTGACATGTGTGCGCACAGTTACGGCCAAAACAGTGGTCTTGGGCTGGTTTTAGGACAGCTCTTGGACTGCCGCATGCGACACCCGCCGTGCGCCGCGGCAGGTATTTATGCCTTGGACCTTTCATTTTTCATCTCTCTCTCTGCATATGCTATATTGAAGCATTCTGACACTGTGCCTTGTGTCTCCTAGCCAAACCCTTGCCGTTGTGTGTACGACCTTTGACTGCCGTCACCGTCTGATCAGGCACTGTCGCTTGGTCAGCGGCTGTGTTGCTAGGAAGCTTCTATGCACTTTCTCATGGTATCAGAGCAGTGAGACAGTTCTCACTGAGGTGCGCAGCACAGACACAGCAGAGCAGCAGCAGTGAGAGTCACCGCTGCAGCAGAGTTCCTGGGGTCTGTTGGAGACGGCCGGTCGCCGTCAACCCACTCCACCCACCACGTGAGATCGCAACTGCAGAGGCAGCAACAGCGGCGTGTACCGCCACGCAGAGGTGCGTGGCGGCTGCAGTGCGTGCAGCCGCCCTCTCACAGCCGCAGCAACAGAGGCGACGGCAGCAGCAGCGCAGCAATAGCGGCCGCAGGAGCAGTGTGGCAGCAGCGGCAGCAGCAGCAGCACAGTGGCAGCGTCGACAGCAGCAGCGCAGCAGCGGCAGCGGCGGCAGCAGCACAGCAGCAGCAGCAGCAGTCGCGGCGGCTACAGCAGAGCAGCAGCGGCAGTAGCAGCAGCAGCAGCAGCGCAGCAGTGGCAGCAGCAGCAGCGTGCGGCGGCGGCAGCCAGCAGCATCTGCAGCGCGCAGAAACAGCAGCAGCAGCACAGCCGCTGCTGCCACCGCTGCATACGCAGCTAAGCAACTGCTGCTGCAGCTGACAGCACAGCTGCAGCAGCAGCTGAGCGGAAGCTGCTGCGCAGCTTCCGTGGAGCTGCCACGCGCCACCGCGAACCGGCTCCACACTCGCGCATAACCGTGACAAAAGAAGAAAAAAAAAAAGAATACGTGGGCGGCAGATCGGTCCGCTGCCCGTCTTCCACGCAAACCTTGCTCTGATACCAGTAGGCTGCTGCGCTAGACAAGTAAGCAGCAGCTGGGGTAATGCTAGGAAGACACCAAGCAAGCGACAGTGTTAACGTGGAAGTTTAGAAGTAAGTGGGTGAGAAACAAAACACCCACGACGGGTAACAAGCAACGAAGTGATAACCGTCGGGTGGGGGGGAGCGAGCGAGCGAGCAGCGAGCTCAATCTCGCACGCTCTCTCCCAAGTTCACTGAACTGAACTAAACTACCCACTAAAAGTTGCAACCTGTCAACTAGGTCACTGGAGGGAAGACATGCCAAAGAACAGGCCAGAGTGTGAACCCGACGCAAATGTGTGTACACAAATGCACGCCAGCCAGAGACACGTGAGATTTAATGCCCGGCTGATGCCCGGTTGTGAGACTCGCTGTGAAGTCATGCCACCACGGCGTAGCAGCCAGCAGGGGTTGACTCTCTCCAGTTAGTCACCTGCGTCAGTGAGGTGAGTGTGCAACGAGGCCAGAGGTCACCGTGTGGTACTGACACAAACCCAACACTCCCCCATGACCCACGGCCAACTTGCACAATGCCACAACAGGCACTACACCGACGTCACAAGAAGTGACACGACACAAGACTGTACACAGGCACTGGCATAACAGATCAACCAGGAGGATCACGAGGACACAACAGACCAACAGCATGAATTGCTGCCTTGAAGACATTGCTGCTAAGTGCCTTTGTGAGGAAGTCTGCACGTTGCTGGCGGGTGTCGACCCACACAATCTGAACATCGCCTGCAGCCACACGCTCATGCACAAAATGATGTTCCACATTGATATGCTTTGTGCGAGTGTGATGCATGCCATCATGCTCAGCAATAGCCTTTGTGCTTTGGTTGTCGCAATGCAAGGTGATGCAGTAAATGGGAACACACAATTGCTGCAACAAACGACACAACCAGACACTTTCACAGGTTCCAGCACCAAGGGCAACATACTCTGCCTCACTGGAGCTGCGTGCAACACAACCTTGCTTGCCACTCTTCCAGGAGATAGCAGTCCCACCAACAAGGAAGACATAGCCAGTGCGACTGCGTGCATCCGTGTCATGCGCCCAATCACTGTCAGTGTACCCATCAACGACCACTGACGGCTGCGCCCAGTAACACAGACCAACTCGGGCAGTGGAGAGCGCATACCGCACAACACGTAGTGCGGCTTCCATGTGCCGTGCACGTGGCGACTGTGAGAACTGCGCAAGGAAGTTGACAGCAAAGGCTACGTCTGCTCCGGTGGTGGTGGCAAGGTACATGAGAGACCCTATGACTCGCAGGTAGTCGGTCACGTCCACCGTCTCCCCCAGTTTTGACACGTCCAGAGTTTTCAACAACCTCTGCCCGGCGGGCGTCATCGGTGTTGAGGCAGTGGGGACAGACTCAAGCAGGGAGGCAAAGCGCTCCCCCAGGCTCCTGACGTACGTGGCCTAGTGGACGTGTAGAACGCGACGAGTAAGGTCACGCTCAAGCTCCATACCAAGAAACACGCGAGCTGGACCCAAGTCCTTCATCTTGTACGTGGACTGCAACAAGGACTTCACATTTGACACAGCTTCACGACTCGGGGACGCAATAAGCAGGTCATCGACGTACATGAGGATGGCAGCAAAGGGCGCCGACCGTGGAGTGACAAAGAGGGAGGGATCCACCATGCTCCGGCGATATCCCCCCTTCTCCAGGGTGGAGGTGATCTCCTGGTTCTAGCACCATGGTGACTGCTTGAAGCCATAGAGGGCCTTTCGCAGTCTCCAAACTCGATTGGTGCCGTCAGAGAACCCTGGAGGCTGCACCATGTAAATATCCTCATCCAGCCGACCGTGCAGAAAGGCATTGTTTACATCCATCTGCTTGAGCTCCCAGTCGTGGTGTGCGACAAGGCTTAGGAGGGCTCGAGCTGTGGTGTAGCGTCCGACGGGAGAAAAATTCTCGTCAAAGTCAGCGCTGGGGACTTGAGAAAATCCCTTTGCCACAAGTCGGGCCTTGTACTTGTCGAGCTCGCCGTTAGGCTTGTACTTACGACGGAAGACCCAACGGGCATCGATCGCCTTGCAGCCTGGTGGGAGATCGACCAGCTCGTATACGGTGTGGTCATCCAGGGCTCTCAGCTCGTCCTGCATGGCAGCCTCCCACTGTTGGGAGTCGGGTGCTACCCGTGCCTGGCGAACAGTGGTCGGGTCAGGTGATGGCGGCGGGGCGATAACCGTTGCATTGCACTCGGCAATGCTCCCAAAGATGGCGGTCTCGAGCGCACGCTCGTGCTCGGATGTGAGCAGTGTGTTACCAAGGACAGAGTTGGGATGCACAACTCCTGTGGCTAGGCCCAGGGCGTCCATTCCAGTAGGCATCGTTGAGGGCTGTCTAGACGAGGTCTGCGAAGGTTGAACAGAGGACGCTGCAGCACCAGAGGAGCGAGAGAGAAGCGCACGCAGGCGGCTGCCACGAACAAAAGGTACGATGGGGGCAGGGCGTGGAGGAGCACTGAGTGGACTGGGTACGACTGGAGTGAGTGGACTCGATGGGGACGCAACGGAATGTGCGGGAGAGATGGACTCAGCAGATGGGGACTCGGATGAGGACACCACAGGGGATGACGGAGCTCCAAGCAAGCTAGACGACACCGACGGGGGGGCGTCAGAGGATGGTGGAGTCACAGTGCCGGTCGTTGGAGAACGCTCCAAGGATGAAAGCTGCTGAGACGGGATAGCAGCAGAGACGGCAGGGGCAGACGGGACTGCCGGGCCAACCTCCTCCCGCAACCGAGAGAGCGGAAGCAGGGAGGCAGCGGACGAGTGATGATCGAGGTCACGGAGAAACACGGACTCAAAGAACAAGGCATCACGGGACTCAATGACGCGCGGGCGCTCTGAGTCCTAGAAGCACCAGGCTTTCAACTGGGAGGAAACGCCCAAGAATGGGCAGAGACGTCCACGCGGGGAGAGTTTCCCATCGTGGAGATCTTCTGGGAGCCAGACAGACGCAATGTTATCCCAGACGCAAGCGAGGCGTAGGTCAGCACGAGAGCCGTACCAGCGCTCAAAGGGCGTAACGGTGCGGGGAAGAGGACCGTGAGGGATGCGATTCCACACCCAGGTCATATAGCTCATGGCCTCAAAGGCAAAGAGAGAGGAGAGCCCAGACTCAGACAAAAGAGTGCGGACTCCATCGGCAAGGGTCCGATTCCAATGCTCAAAAACTCCGTTTTTCTGAGGTGTGTAAGGAGCTGAAGTCTCCAGACACACCCCTTGGGACTCAAGAAATCGAGCGGTGGGCCCAAGGAACTCACCGCCACGATCACTGCGAAAGATGCGCAGTGAACGCTGACACGCACGTTCAGCCTGAACGAGCCACGACGCGAGGATAGAAGCAACATCACACTTCTGAAG
>SZWC01003506.1:90193-112159 GCA_023375785.1 Penium margaritaceum
CAGCCCTCCCCAACGGTCACCCCAACCCACCCGTTGAATGACAGCCCTCAATGGTGAGGCCCTCTAATTCAGGACACCCACCCACCCCCCCTCCCCACCTCCTGCCCCCCTCTCTCTGGCGATCACGGCCCTCAATTTTTGGGGCTGTAATCTACCACATCCATGCCTATTCTTGCCATGTTTTAGCAATGACATGCACCACTGCTTGAGCATGGCAGACACGGTTGTGTGAATGGGGCTTAATGTTTGCAGATAGGGATGGATGGGCTACTTTGTTTTGAAGGAGGGGGGAATGGGGGTCATGCGTGTCCAAGGAAAGGGGGATCGGCATTTCACCCTTCGTCATTGCTTCACAGGTGGCTAACTTGTTGCTATATCCGTCTTGATGACCGTTGGACTAGACTCTACTCGCATGCAGGCAGGCTGCAGTGGTCGACGACAACTTTGATGGTCTCAGCTTCATCTCTCATGTCTCCGTGCGTACATGAGAATTTTCTTGGTGGCCAGTTCTCCAGGGCCACTTTCTTGACAACATGACTTCTGATCTTTGTCAGCTTTGTTTTTGTAGAGTTCGTTTTTATGCTTCTACTGCTTCTTTCGGTTTGGCGTTCAGCCACCCGAGTGACCCATAATGTTGTCGAGATTTGTCCAATTGCCATTTGGTAGCTGGTATACAATTCCTTGGACTTCCCATAGGCCAGCCATTACGCAGTTTTCACGTACGTTGGCCAAAACGAGGGTGCAGGGGATATCCCTCCCTCTCGCTCATTGTTTCAATCCAAATCTCACATTTCTAAGCGCTTCTTTGCCGTCTCTCCACCTTTTCATGCACCGTCAGTAACGGTGTGTTGTGTACAACATGCTCCCTCACACAGAGAGCTGCTTAGGGGGTTTCTCAATTCCCTCATGGTATTAGAGTAGTAGAGAGACTACGTGTGTGCACCCCACCATATAGCCCGCAGTAGTAGCAACAGAGACGTCTGGGCTGGGCTGGGTTGGGTTGGGTTGAGAGAGGTCCTGACAACGTGGAGGCCCTGAACAAGGGCTCACGTCACGCAGTCCTCCGGCAGAGCCGGAGGTGGAACATTTCCAAAGTTTCTCAACAGCTTCCTTTGTTGTGGTTGCCATCTTGGCAGCGACAAAACTAAGTGGCAGTGCTCTGAGCCAGCATAGTAGCTGTAATAGTAGTAGTAGCTTCAACCAAAGTGGTAGTAGCAGCCTTGTGACAGAAGTAGCAGTGGACGCTTTCAGCAGCCGTAACGGCGGCTGCCGCAGCAACAACCGCAGATCTCCAGGTCTGGGAGCAGTAACATTGCATGCGATTGCCTTCAGCTGTAGTTCAAATATCAGCAACAATCGCAGCTACAAGGGCCATCAGCACCCGCATCTGCAACTAGCACTGGGGCAATAGCAATACCAGCAGCTGTAGCAGTGGTAGCCGTAGCTCACCAAAGCAGCACACGCAGCTTACACCTAAAGTAGGAGCAACACTAGCAGTAGCTACTGACCTCGCAGCAAAGCACCATTGCAACACACAACAACAACAAGCAGCACCAACAGCCAGCAGCACCAGCTAGCGAGCAGCAAGCATCAGCAGCAGCAGCAGCCGGGTCATGATTGCGTGCAGCTGTAAGCTACACGCCATCATGCCGCTGCTGCTATGAGTCAGCTTGCCACGGAATCCACTGCTTGCACCAACAGCAGACATCGCATCACGATCGACACTTGCGACATGAAGCAATAGCAGCGTGCGCATCTGCCAGGAAGCTGCATGGCTCCTTGCTATCTATCCTCACTGGCCCGTCACGTTGTCGTTAATGAGCTCGTGGTCAACAGGCCCGTCGCACGAGGAGCTCGTTGACCACGAGCCATCCGACGGACCAGACCAAGCGCAAAACCAAAGAAAGGTGGAGTGAACCTGGGTCCATCGACTCGGCGGTCCACTCTCGACGACCACGCATGACAACTGTTGTCTTCTCTTTTCGTCTTTTTGTCTTTTTGTATTGTCATTCATTTTTTGGTGCATTTCCCTTCTTTCCTTTTCCTTTTTGTTATCCCTTGTTTTATTCTCTTGGTGGAGACCTGGACACTTGGAGGTTTGTCCAAGTGTCTTGAGAGGCCACCATTCGTGAGCTCAGAACCCGTACACGTGGGATTTTACCCACTTCGGTTGAGACCTGGGTACTTGGGTTTCTGTCCGAGTGCCTTGGGAGACCCTTTGTTCTCCGACTTGTGCTCCTTACACGTAGGACCCAAGCTGTCTTGTCTTCGGCATCATGACGTCGTGCCACTGCCCGAAACGTCTTGGACGCCGCCTCACTCGGTCCCGTCGCTCTACCGACCGCATTCGGCAGCGTACACGCCTCTTGCATGGCTGTACACATAAGCCACGTGCGCATCATCGTCCCCCAGCTACAAGTTGTCATAGTGGCTGCACGCGACAGCTTCACCCGTCCTTCCGACTCCTCTTCTGCCAGCTGTCTCAGGCTCCTACCACTTGTTCACCTAGTGTTCCGTCGCCTCTCCTTCAACATCTTCTCCGTTGCTACCACACGATGTCTTCTATGGTGTGAGTTTGGTAGTTGGCTCCCGGGTTCACCATCATGAGTCGGATGGATCCCTTCGGGGAGAGTCGTTGAGTAGTCCAGATGAGGTTGATGCATGGATTGAGGAGTGGGAGCATGTTGTATGTCCACAAATCTTGGCCCATTGTCTGGGTCATACTCCGCCGCCCGCTGCCAGTTCAGGTCGTGTCGCTGCGTGTCATGTCTTGTCCCCTGTTCATGTTTCTCATGGTTTCTGGATTCTTGATTTAGGAGCCACTCACCACATGACGTCATTGCATGTTGCGTTCGTGTCGTTGGGGCCTATGGGGAACGTGCGTTTTGTCTGTACTGGATCAGGAGAGATGCTGCCTCTCAAGGGCATTGCTGTCGTACGGTTTGTTGGTCCCTGATGTGACGTCTTCTTGCCTGATGTGCTGTATGTTCCTACACTTGAAGTGAGCCGACTACCAGTTACTACACTTGACGAGTCTGGTTCTGCTGTGTCTCACTCCTTTGTTGCCACTACACTCACTACGCGTGGCAGCATGATCCTCCTGCCTGATCCGGACACTGTCCGGCAGCCTTGCTCTGCCCAAGATGTTGCTCTCAAGGAAGAGGCTATGCGTGAGGAGCTCGATGCAATCACATAGCATGGCGTTTTTGACCTGGTGGACCTCCCACGTGGTTGCAAAGCCATTGCTGTGTGTTGGGTGTTCCATCGCAAGCGTAAGCCCAACAACGTGGTTGAGCACTGTAAGGCTAGTCTCATTGCCAAGGGCTTTTCCCAAGTTCCTGGCGTTGACTAGGATGCCACCTTTGCCCCTGTGGAGAAGTACATCACTGCCAAGGCATTGCTGAGTGAGGTGGATCAACATGATTGGGAACTCCACCAAACGGTCGTCAACAACGCATTCTTGCACGGTCACCTGAAGGAGGAGATCTACCTTGATCAGCCGCTGGGCTTTGACGGTGGTACTGGCTGCGTCTCGCGCCTTTGCAAGGCATCATACGAGCTCAATTCTCCGCATTACCGGGACCTCAAGATTTCTGCCACCCTTGAGCACGGTCGCTACCGTCGCAGTCCTGTCAACCTTGCTCTTTTTTTCAGTGCTCCAATTGGACTGTTCATTGCCGTCTTGGTCTATGTGGACAACCTCCTCATTGCCTTACTGGATCCACGGGTTATCGAGGCTGTGAAGGAACTCCTCTAGTACAAGATGAAGGATCTCGGCTGTGCTCGTGTCTTCTTGGGTACGGAGATTGAGCATGACCGTTTGCGTCGCATGCTCACCGTGCATCAGGCCGGGTATGTCCGCACTCTAGGGGAGCGGTTTGCGACCTCCTGGCTGATGTTCCCCATGCGTCTATGCCTATGATGCCTGCAAGGCATAAGCTTATGAAGAACGCTGACCCTGTGGGGCTTGGGGAGCAGGTTGACGTCACGACCTACCTTTAGGTCATGGGGTTTTCTTATCTTTCTTGGCACTACCACACGTGTTGATGCTGCATTTGCAGTCAAATTCTTATCCCAGTTCTCCTAGTACCCACGTCGCCTCCATCTCGAGGCGGCGTTGCATGTCGTCTGCCACGTCCTGTCCACACCCCATCTCAACTTGTGTTTTTGCACAGAACCCTCTGTCGTCGTTGATGGATACATAGACAGTGATTGGGCCGAAGATCATGACGCCCACATCTGGTCCGGTTACATCTTCTTCGTTGGTGGTACCACGGTCTTCTGGAAAAGCAAAATGCAAGGCTGTGTCACACGCAGCTTGACCGAGGCTGAGTATGTCGCTCTGGGTGCGGTGTTTGTGAGATTGTTTGGTTGTGTTGTCTCATGTAGCAACTGCGCCAGCCTATCTCCTTCATCACTCTTCGCTGCAACAATGGAAGCACTCGCCGCATTACTTAGCACAATGGCATGCATCACACTCGCACCAAGCACATTAACATCGAACATCACTTTGTATGTGAGTGCATTGCGTGTGGTGACGTGAGCTTGATTGGAGTTGACACCCATCAGCAGCACGCTGACTTCCATACCAAGGCGCTCTGCAGTGGCAAGTTCAAGGCGGCTATGCATGCTATTGGTCTCCAATCTCTCCGTGCCGATTCCGGTTGATGTGTCCATCTTATCCTGTTCTATTACTCTAGTTGTGTCTTTGTGTCAGACGTTCCTGCGTTGTTGTGGCTCCTTGCTCCCTCTTGTGGCTCGTTGTCGCCTGTTTGTGCCCCGTGCGCGATTATGGCATTTGGCGTCTACGGGTCATGGACGGGTGTTGCTATGTCTGTCTTGGTGACCTCTAGACTCGACGCTACTGAAATACAGGCAGAATGCAGTGGTTGACGGTGACTTTGATGGTCTGAGCTTCATCTCGCATGTCCCTATCTATACACAAGAATGTTCTCGATGGCCAGTTCTCGAAGGCCACTTTCTCGTCAACATCACTTCTCATCTTTGTCAAATTCGGGTATGTTCTCTTGGAGTCGTACGTTTGGTCACGATCGCGTACCCATGTGACATCGTCGATGACAGTGCGACTGCGTCCCATATGTTGTTGTTTGGATGGATCCACAACCGCGTGAACTCGTCCCACGGGCAGCGGATATCTCTTGCCACGTCAAGTTGGGTAGTGTTTTCTATGAAGTACATGTAGCCAGCGTGGACATGCGGCGTCTCACTCACTTATATTAATTGTTCATGCACTTTCTCGTTTGGTTTGACACAAGCTCACATTCAAGTACCGTGAACTGCTATGTGTAGTATAATTCTTTGCGTAAACAAACTACATGGACGAGGGACTGCTTGCGACGTCAACAAGGCCGAACACTGTCCTTTTTTGTCACCACGTTGCCAGATTCATTTCGCAAGAATAAAAGAATCGCACTGACACTGTGGTTCCAGTTCCCCGCCGCCTGGAAAACCAACCATCCTATGTGCGTGTAGTTTTCGACGGGCAGATTGTGCGTCGACAGAGAAAAAACTCATGCACGATCGTGTGAATTCCTCGATTGCATGGGCTGTGTTCATGCGCAATCGTGGTGCCTTGGGCTGCTGGGCGGCAAAATTTGTCCACATTAGGTCCAAACGCATGGGCGCGCGATTGCGACCAAATGCATGACTCAAAGAGAACATACCCTTATCTTCGTAGAGTTCACTTTTTGCTTCTCTTGCTTCTTTCGGTTCGGCCACCCAATTGACCCATACTGTTGCCGGGATATATCTAGTCTGTATTTGGTAGCTCGTAGATATCTCCTTGGACTTCCCATGGGCCAGCTGTTGCACAGTTTGCACGTGCGTTGGCCAGACGGAGGGTAGAGGGCATATCCCTCCCTCTCGCTCATTGCTTCAATCCAACTCACATTTCTGAGCGTTTGTTCACCTTCTCTCCACCTTTCCAAACACCGCCAGTCACATAGTGTCCTATGCAACATGCTCCATCACATAGAGTGTTGCTTGGGGGGTTCCACAATTCCCTCACTACTCTTTGTTGTGATTTGTGATGTTTTTGTCGACTTGGACAGTTTGCTATGACCACTCGGCCTCCATGCCCGTGCAGATCCCTGATGCGGACCCAGGTGGTACCGGTGCGTCGTCCCATGGTGGACAACCAGCTTGGAGCTGACCGACGAACATCCCAGAGCTCTAGACACTGCTTGAGACCTCCTGCAATTTTTTTGCGGCATATAGGAGTTTATTAGCGGACTGGTCGTGGGCCTGATTGGCATGTTTTTGCATTGTGTGTCCACCGTTTGATGATGGATGCATGCATGTGACCAGTCGTAGCATATGGCTTGTGACATTTCACATCTAGGTTCAGATGGCGTAGCGTTCCGACATGTCTCTGCTGAGTTACAACCGACATAGTGGCTTTGGGCCGGTCTTTAGGACAGACCTTGTGCTGCCGTGTGTGACACCCGCCGTGCGCCACGGCAAGTACTTATGCCATGGACCTGCCATTTGTAAATTCTCTCTGCAAATGCTATTGAAGCATTCGGACACTTTGCCTTGTGTCTCCTAGCCAGACCCTTGCCTTTGTAAGTACGACTTGTGACTGTTGTCACCGTCTAACCAAGCATCAACGCCTAGTCAGCAGCTCTGTCGCTAGGAATCTTCCCCGCATATTCTCATGGTATCAAAGCAGTGACACCTCACTTGCTGAGCTGCATCGCAGAGACGCAGCACCGGCAGCAGCTGTGAGCATCACCGCCGCCGTCGTATCTCGGGACTCATTGCAGCCATTTCCAACAGCGACATCACTATAAAACTCCCACCACCATATCGGGAGAGTTGCGGCAGTTTCAAGCTCCAAGAGCCACACCGAGCAGCAGCAGCAGCACCGGGTGGCAGCCGCAACCTTGTCTGGCTGCCCATCTCTACAAAAAAGGGGTGGAGAAAAATCAGCTCGCAGCAGATCGCGGCAGCGGCTGGGAGCAGTGGCAGCAGCCGTGGATAGCAACAGCAGCGCAGTAGCGGCGACAGAAGTACCAGCAACGCAGTAGTAGCGGCGGCTGCCGTAGCAGTAGTGCTGCTGCGTAGCACTACTGCACAACTGCAAAAAACATGCGCAGAAGTACATAGGGTTGCGCAGGCCTGCGCAGGGCTACGCAGGCCTACGCAGGGCTGCACAGGGCAGTGCAGGGCAGTGGGGTGATGCGGTCACCCCCACCGATGAGTCCGCGTGACTTCCAAATAAAAGAAAAAAAGAGGCTGGCGTAATTTACGCCAGCGTAAAAAATGCTAGTTTTGTTTTTCCGCTGGCATAAACAATGTTGATGTCACCATTGTCATTGCTGACATCAGCAGTTTTGGGGTCAAAACGTCATTTTTCCTTGGCGTTTCAAATCCTTGAGAAGTGCTGACAGTTCTGAAATCCTACCAGTTTGACGTCCTGGGCCACAGTGAGCGTTGACATGGCTCCGACCGGTGACAAGGGCAAAGGACCAGGAGATCCCTCCTCCTCCTCCTCCTCCTCCTCCTCCTCCTCCTCCTCAGGGGTCATGAGCCCATGCTCGCAGGCCATTGCGGATTTGCGAAGTCAGCAAGATGAGATGCGTCGTCAGCAACAGCAGCAGTCTGACGCCATCCGTGCGCTCACTGATTTTATTCGTGGTCAGTCCATGGCCCCAGAGCAGGCATCTGGGGAAGTCGGCAGTGCCATACCATCTGCACAAGAGTCAGCGTTTACACCAAGGAGAGCAGAAGGACACAACCTGCCACTTTTTTATTCTTTGGATGAGGACCCTGGCATGCGAGGGGTGGATGATGACACCCATGAGAGGGAGATTTGCATGCTTGTGGAGCGTCTCCACCAGCTTCAGACGCGTCCCGGCTCTCTGTTCTTGGAGATTTGACCCTCGCCTCATCCCTACCTCAGCGACTTTCCTCGCCCCGGTGTCTTTCCCATCCCTCGTTCCTCTCAGCCTATGGTTGCTCTCCCCACGGAGCGGCAACCCAAGGACTTCGAGACACCGGCCTCGCGCTATGTCACTGAGGACGACTTTGACTAGTGGGAGGCTCTCTTCCAGGTCTAGGCAACTTCAGAGTGGTTATGGCCCTACTATCACAGTCCGTACCAGGTTACGGATCGTGCTCAGGTACTAACAGCGGCTCGGGCGATACACGAACTTCTTTACGCTTTGATGCGCGAGACTGTCGCGGACTTTCGCCCTTTCCTTGGAGAGGCGGGCATAGATGTGGGTGCTGATCTGTGTGGGGGCTGGGACGTGGCACTGTCAGTGCTTGTGGCAGAGATGTGCACAACTCGCGTGGCTCACATTCGTGCTTTCCACTCCGATTGTCAGGGACCTGCCAAGTCCGCAGCTGATTACTGGCAGCGTGCCATGTGCATCTACACGCGCCTTAGGATTTCAAAAGGTGCACAGCTCTTGGCGCTTTGCACGCTCATGATTTGAGTTCGTCTTGAGCACATAGACATCTTCTTGGGGTACAACAACACCGTGCTTGAGCCTTTATCCACCTCCCTTCAGATTCTTTCTTGGGCGCATCAACTCTTCCTCTAGGTGACTTCCGCCTACAAGGCAGCCGTGGCGCATGAGGAAAGCTCCCTTGTTGCAAGGGTCATCGCGTCGCCACGGACGTCCCTCTTGCAAAAAACATCTCCATCCTCTGGCACAACCTCCTCTTCCCTTGCCACCCCGGCTACCCCGACTCAGATGCAGGGTGTGGTAGCCACAACACAGGGGGAGAAGGGTAAGAAGAAGCGTGGTTTGGACCAGCAACAATCGCAGTAGCAGCAATCATCAGGCGGTAACAATGGACGTACTGTCCACTGCTGCAAATGTGGAGGAGCCCATTGCTACACCAAGTGCCAGCAGTCGCTCCACTGGGCGCGGATCACCCGCGGTCTTCAGGCTGCACACAGGTGGTCTTCGGGCTGTGTCAAGCAGCACAGCCTCTAGTCACGTAGCGACAACGACTACAGCGGTTCCCGTTTCCTCACAGGCGAGCAGTGGCGACCCGGACCCGCATGACCGTTGAGCTTTGTCACCTTCTTGCGCTTCGCTGTCAGGGAGGTGCCAGTGTGTTGTCACAACCAAGTGGCCCATAGATTGTGTGTTTGTTTGTTATCGTTGCTTGTTATGACTTGTGTGGGGAGAATATGCTCGCATGTGATGACAATGGGCCTGACAGTACCGATTCAATTTATCAGTCGCACCTGTCTGCCCTTCATCGTTCCTCCTCACCTGTTGCTTAGGGCGAGTCTTCCATTGTCCTTTGTATAGTGACGTCCTCCAGTTGTGATCCCAGTAGCACTTGGATCATCGATTCAGATGCCACTCATCACATGACCTGTCGTCGTAGTGACTTCGTTTTTCTCACACCTGTTGCGTCTGTTCGTTCCATTTGCACACCCTCTGGTCACTCCTTGTTGGTCCAGGGTGTTGGGGTTGTGTACTTTGACGGTCCGTCTGACCCTCTGTATCTTGACCTTGAGCTCAGCTTGCTCTTTCTACGTGCCTGCACACTGATGGGACTTTCTGTGGAGCACACTACAGATGCCAAGATTGTGACTACTATTGATAGTCGTACCGTTGTCCTTTGTTGCTCTGTTGTGGATGATCTGTACTGTGTCTATCGGATTTCTTCTCCGTCTTGCTTCCCCTCCTCTCCTCTATCGGATTCCTCCTCGTGTTTTTGTCCTTGGCATTCTATCTGCTGAGCAGACAAAATGCGGTTTTGGGATCCCGCTGAGTCCTGCAATGCGCTCCGCTTTGGGTCTCTCACCTACTGTGATCCGACCACGATCACGTCGCTCTCTATCACACACGTTCCTATGTGTGAGGCTTCTTGACAGATGGGGGAGTCCGGGCCTACGAGCACGTCTCGCCTGGTTGATGTGTCCATTCAAGTTCCCTCCACTTCTCGGTCTTCGGCTCCTGATGACCCAGTGGTCATTGATGTAGGTCCAGAGATCTCTCTAGTACAGTCAGCTTTTACCCTTGTTCCCTCGCACCCTACAGGTACCCATAATCATGTACCTGTGTCCACCAGTACTCCTGTCTATGTGCGTTGTCCTGCCTCGACTCCTCCTACTGTCACACCGAGTCCCGTGTCTCCCAAACACACATCTCCTCACTCTCCATCACCTTCTCCTTTGCCTCCGCCCTCACCAACTATGGTCGTGCCTATCTCTCAGCCTGAGGTCAGTCACTCGAGCCCGGGTTACTCGCGTGAGCCTGGCGGTCGTCTTCGACCATTGGTCTCCGGAGTCTAGCGAGTGTCAGGTCTCGCACCTAGGCGCTTTACTCGTAGCATTGCTAGTGGTGATCTCGGCACAATGGCCCTAGGCCTGAGTGTCCACAGTGCTCTCACATGTACATCTGACATGCCCTGCAGGGCACGATCTCTACACTTGCAAGTTTCATATTGCTTGTGATGCAGTAACTGACCTTGTGGTCGTCATGCCTACCACTGAGGCGTATGCCCTTGCCACTCAGAGCTCTACCTCTATAGAACCTGATCCAGGCACATTGAGGGAAGCTCTCTTATCAGAGGATGTAGACGCTTTGCGTGCTACCTGCGAGGATGAGTTTTGCGCCAACTGAGAGTACGGAGTTTACGAGCTAGTCGACCTTCCACCTGGGAGGAAGGCTTTTCAGGTCAAGTGGGTATTTTGCAAGAAAGTGAAGCTGAATGGCTCACTGGAATGCCACAAGGCTCACTTGGTTGTCAAGGGGTATTCTCAGATCAAGGGCATTGATTACATTGCAACCTTTGTCCCACTCGGCCACATGACCTCAGCTCGTGCTCTGTTTTGTGTAGTGGCTCAGCATGAGTGGGAGCTACACTTGATGGACGTGAACAATGCATTCCTCCATGACTCTCTAGATGAGGAGATGTATGTAGCCCAACCACCAGGCTTTGAGAATGGTGACAAGGTCTGGCACTTGCGCAAGTCCGTGCACGGCCTCAAACAGTCTCCTCGGTGTTGGAACCAAAAGACCACCGGCACTTTGACTCGTGCAGGATATGTACAGAGCGCGGGAGATCCCTCTCTCTTTATCCGACGGACGCCTTAGCGGCTCACCGCCATCTTGGTCTATGTGGACGACCTTCTGATTGCGTCTCCTTCTATGGAGGCCGTGAAGGAGGCTAAGGCGGTCCTCCAGAGTGCCTATAGGATGAATGATCTTGCACCTGCAACGACGTTTCTTGGCATGGAGATCGTGCGAGACCGCAGACATCGGGCACTCCTGTTGCATGAGGCCCGATACGCACGTGTTTTGGGGAAGAGCTTCAGTAACCTCCTTGGTGCAATGCCCATGGTCTCCACACCTCTGACACAGGGAAGGATGCCCTAAAGGTGGACGCTCCCACACAGCTGGGGGAGACGGTGGATGTGACCTTGTACCTCCGCCTCATCTGATCTCTGATTTACCTGGCCACTACCACACGCCCCGACATCCCCTTTCGCCATCAGCCTCCTTGCAAAGTTTTTTTAGGCTTCACGTGCTAGAGCCCTTCATGCAGCTGTGTGAGTGGTGCGGTACGTTGTCTCCATACCGTACCTCGGACTCTTCTTTCGCCGGCAGTGTATGGTGGTTCTTGGTGGCTACATCGACAACGACAATGCCTGGGGTCTAGATGAACACAATCACACTGGGCACGTGTTCTTGCTCGGTGGTACTGCTGTGTCCTGGCGTAGCGGGAAGCAGGGTTGTATTGCATAGCTCATCAGAGGAAGAGAATGTGCTCTGGGTGTAGGGGCTGCTGAGGCAGTGTGGCTCTACTACATGTTCCTTGAGCTGGGTCAGTCAGTACCTGTCATTGTGCTTTAGTACGAGAACCAGAGTGCTCTTTCCATTGCGGAGAACTCTAGTGTCTTTCACGCTCGTGTTGGTTTTTGCACATCTCTTATTCTGCTTTGTTGTGTCCTCCCGACTTGTGTACATCGGCATGCAGATGACTGACGGTGACACTTGACGCTACGAGAGTGTCTTCCACTGGAGCCGACACACGCTAAGGCCTACTCGCAATTCGATGGAGCCTCCTCTCTGCGACGACGTGCTCAGCTCCATCGGCAGGCATCCTCTACGGTCGGACCGCCGGCGGTCACTGCCAATGTAGATGCTGTCCGCATGTGTCCAGCACTGAGTCTGATTGTACCATTGCGTCTGCAGTGTCATGCTTTGCCTAGGACCCATGTCTCATGTTGCGTAGCATTGTTTGGTTTCATGGACCATCATAGGCACTGCCTGGGTTCGGACAGCCATAACTCTTCGCTGCTGTTTTTCTAGCCAATTCTGACCGCACGACTGCGCTCGCAGCATCGGTACTTTAGTATGGTGCATTTTCCAGGCATAATGGACGATGCCTGGGCTTTGGGCTGTCGGCCGTCAGGCAGGGCTCACCGATGATACCCTGCCTGCCAGAAAATAGGTCTAGGTCTATTTTCTGATTGGCTGGTTAGCTGAGTAACAAGCTCTACAGAGCTAGGGGGGGGAGCTAGAATTTGGAGGGGTCTCCTTTTGAAGCTCATTCTTCACTCCTAATCAGTTACTTCTGGTTTTCAGCTGCTTTCTGACGCTAACACTAGCGTGCACGTTTCTGAGTAACAAACCCAGAGCAATCAGAATTTAGAGCAGCAACAAGAGGGGGCAGCAGACTAAGCACCTAGCGTGGAAATCCGCATGCTGCATCAACACCGCCACTACTCCAACCTGCACTCTAGTGTAGTTTCCCTTTTGCTATAAGAGCCAGAGCGTAGCAGCAGCAATAGACAACTGGCGTACAGGTGCCTGACTACACCGGCGGACCCCCATACGCGCCAGTGCAGGGGAAATGCTGCTGGCTTTTTTAATATAGCATTGACCTGCTTGGTGGCAGCATCAGAATTTATCCCACGGCCACTGGGCCAGGGGAAATGCTGCCGGACGTTTTTCGACAGCACTGACCCCCAAGCTGGACGCGAGGAGGTGAGCGGCAGGTCACGTCATGCACTTGTTGGCGACGAGCCACGCCGCACCGTCATCCAGGTGGAGTGGCTGGAAGTAATAGCCCGCAGCAGTAGCAGCAAGCAGTGGCAGCAGCAACCAGCAGCAGCGGTGCGCAATAGTAGCCAACAGTAGCAGCATCTCGAAGCAGCAGCAGCCCGCAGCAACAGCGACAGCACCTAGTGGCAGCAGCAGTGAGCAGCAGCCGGCGGTAGCAGCAGCAAGTTGCAGCCGGCAGCGAGAAGTAGTAGCTAACAGTGGCGACTGCAACGACGGCCGATAGCAGCAGCAACCATAGCTGCCCGCTGCCCGCTGCTCACTGCTCATAGCGAGCAGCGAGCTGTTGGCAGCGAGCTGCTGGCAGCGAGCTACTAGCAGTGAGCTTGCTGCTCGCAGCAAGCAGCAAGTAGCGAGCTCACTGCTCTCGGCTTGATGCTGGCAACAAGCAGTGAGCTCGCTGTGACAAGCGAAAAGAAAAAAACGGAGAAAGAAAATCCCCCACTTCGCCAGCAGCGCTGCTGTGGCAGCCGCCACCGCCACAGCCACACAACCAGCAACAGCAGTAGCAGCAACAGCAGCAGCAACAACAACAATAGTAGTAGCAGTAGTAGCAGCAGCAGCAGCAGCCGTAGTAGCAGTAGCAGCTACTACTGTTGTAGTAGCAGATATGCAACAACGACAACAGTAGCAGCGGAAGCAGTAGTAGTCGTAGCAGTAGCAGTGGCTGCAACCACTCAGCAGCGGCTTTAGCAATGACCATTGCTGATGTTAGCAGCCTTCCACTGATGTCAGTGATGATGACATTGCTGATGTCATCCACACAAAAAAAATAACAAAAAATGGAGGAGGAGTGGGGGAGAAAGAAACTCTACAACAGCAAGAATAACTGTAGTCAACGTAGCGGTAGCTATCGACATCAGTCATCCTAGGCTGACGTCACTGCTGATATCAGCAGCAAAAAGAAAGAAAGAAAGAAAAAAAAACAAAAAGAAGGCACACCAACACTAGCCATGGCTAACAGCCCCCGTGGGGAGGGGTCCTCCTCCGTTGGGGGGACCCCCAGGGGGAGTACCCCCCCCTTTCCTTGTAGCAGCTATAGCAGCTGCAGGAGTAGCAACTGTAGTAGCAGCAAAAACAACAACAGTGGCAGCAGCAGCAGTAGCAATAGTGGTAGTAGCAGCAGTAGCAGCAGTAGTAGCAATAGTCCACAGACTCCGTTGCCGGCGCCTCCGACCCCCTAGCCGCCATCGAGCAACAGCTTGCCGCCGTGACGTAACAACTTGCAAAACTACAACCATCAGCCTCACAAACTCACACCGGTAGTCCGCCGCCTTTCATTCCTCACTGGAATGCAAGAATCGCTTTGTCTGCTACCACGCATTACCTTGTGCAAATGTAGAATTAGCGCGAGCGGCAAACAGTGACCTCAGTCCTTGGCCCCACTCTGGGCGCTGGCCGCAGGCCCAAGGACTTTGAGACGCCAACCCCGGTGCTTCAAGCTGGCGAGCAGTTCCGGAGCTGGGAGCTCAGCTTTTGCATCTGGGCACAGGGTGAGGGCTTGTGGGCATACTACACCCTTCCGTACAACTCCATCTAGGCCAACCAGTCGTACGACACTGGTCGCTCCGCACACGCTCTCGTCCCCTTCGCTCCTCCGGCTTCCCGCCTAGCCCTAGAGCCCTTCCTCGGTGACTTCACCTCTGGCGTGACACCAGATCTTGCAGCCGCATGGCATGTCCTCACCCATCCCCATCGCCTATCGAGCAAGGCTGAGACCAGTTGTCTGCTGCGGGAGTTGAACTCCCTACACATGGGGGAGACCGAGAAAGTCAGCACCTACTGGCAACGGGCTGAGGACATCCTTCGTCGCCACGGCACCTCTGCTCCACCCCCTCTCACCGCATTCCTCACCATCAAGCGCGGGGCCACCGCTGCCTTCGCGAATGTCTTCGTACATTACTCTAAGGATGTCCTCTCTACCATGGTGACTCAGGGCACCCTCATGCCCTGGGCATACGATCTCTTCCTCACGATTGAGGAAGCTCATCTGGATTCCTACCTCCAGCGCACAGAGGCCCTCGCCTCCCCTACCGTCGCCTTCGTGGCCGTCGCCTCCCCTGCAGTTGGGACCTCCACCATCTCCTCATCACCCGGAAAGAAGAACTTTTGGGGCAAGAAGGGCAAGGGTCAGTAGCAACAGCAGCAGCAGCAATCAACTGGGTCCAGCGGTGGTCGATTGGTCTGCCACAATTGTGGCCAGCCCGAGCACGGGTGGTACACGTGCCCGCTACCGACAGACGAGGCATGCGTCATGGCCACCATGCATCGCCAGCATAAGCGCCGTCATGCCTCTGCCGTAGTAGCTATCGGTGGCCCTGACGCTTCGACCCCATCCAGCAGCTCCACCAATCCCGTCGACGCCTGCTCCGTAGTAGAACTGTCTACAACCGTTGACGCCTCCGTTCCCAGCGTAGTCCTCCTCCTATCCAGGCTAAGGCATTGTCACCCAGCACTCGCTCTACACTCCCGTGCCGTCCTCTTGTGAGCGTCAATTGGAGTAGTTCATTACGCTCTAGCTTGGCCTACTTCACCCTCCCCCCAAGGGAAGTGCGAGTTGTATCACCTCCTGCTCGTGTGCCCTCCCATGCATGACTGAGACTGAGCTGCGATCATGTCTTGCTTCCTCATCGGTCTCGTTGTCTTCTGTGGTCTTTGCCCCCTTCTAGGATGATGCCACGTGGCTGGATGATTTGCAGTCTCGGTTTGCACCCCTTTCCACCACGTCCGCGTCTCTCACTTGCTACCATGTGACCGTTAGCGATCTGACAACTCCGGTCCAGGACCTTGTCGAAACGTGGATCGACTGCGGGGCCACGCATCACATGACGGCCTCTCGTGAGGCCTTTAGTGTGTTTGGTCCTGTTGGCGATGTGTCCGGAGTCCGGACGGGCTCTGGCCAGGTGTTACCTTTCCGCGACGTCGGCGTCATTCATTTCCATGGTCCTACTGGTGATGTTTTTGTAACCGATGTCCTCTTTGTCATATGTCTTGAGCTCAGCCTCTTGTTTGTTACTGCCCTTGACCGCATGAGCATGGATTTTGTGCACTCACGTGGTACTACCACTGTGTCGTTGCATTCGTCCTGTCTTGTCATTTTACACGCCACCGCCCATGGCAACCTGTAGCACGTACCTTGTCTGTCCTCCTCTCCTTCCGTCCCTTCCCCGTTGGCCGCCACAAGCCATGTGTTTTTCACCAACTCGCTCTCCCCGTAGCACACCCGTATCTTGCACCGCCGCCTTCCATAGACAGCATGCTCCGCACCCAACCGGCCAAGGGCATTGACCCGGAAACGTTCCCTATCCCGTGCTCCACAAAATGCATTGATTGCGCTCAGGGCAAGATGCACCCGTGCATATACCCTCTGTCCTCCTCCCGTGAATACGCCCCTCTCGACCTGGTCCGCTTTGATGTCATGGGTCCCCACCCTACCGAGTCCGTCGGGGAGCATGGCCGCTATGTCATCACCCTCACTGATGACTACTCTCGCTACCACTGGGTCTTCTACCTTTGACAGAAGAGCGATGTCGCCTGTGCCATTCAGGACTGGCTCATCCTTGCAGAGCGCGAATGTGGTCGATCTCTTTGCCGCTTTTGCTCCGATCACGGCAGTGAGTACATGGGCGAGACCACAACTTTTCTCACCTCCTGTGGCATCCACCACAAGACGTTCACGTCCTACACTCTCGCCCAGAACGGCGTCTCCGAGCGGTGGAACCGTACTATGGCCGACGCGGTCCGCACCATGCGGGTTAAGTCTGGCCTCTCCAATGGCTTCTACGTTGAAGCCATGGCCTACATGACGTGGGCTTGGAACCGGATTCCGCACGGACCTCTTCGCCGCCAATCCACGCCGTACCAGCACTAGTGCGGTCAACGAGCTGACCTCCGTCGGGCTCGCGTTTGGGGCTGCATGGCCATTGTGTGGCTGCCTGCCCCGTAGCAAGGCGGCAAGCTCGCCCCCAACAGGCGTCCTTGTAACTTTCTTGGTGTCTCTTGTCAGTCCAAGGCTTTGCGCTTCTGGGATCCCTCCCGGCATTACATTGTCGAGTCCCGTGATGCCCTCTTCTTTGAGGAGTAGTTTCCTCGTGATCTCGTTCGCTTTGGCTCGTCGGTGTCCATCCCGTCGCGTGGAGGAGTGGTGAGTCTGTCCTCCCTCCTGCCGCTTCCGGGTGGCACATCACTTGGTCACTCCGAGCCAACAATTCTAGTTGCACCCGCAAGTCCCTCTGGGCCAGCCACCCCAGTCGCGCCCGCAGGTCCCTCCGGGCCAGTCGCCCCAGTTGCGCGTGTCAGCCCCTCTAGGCCTGCGGCTCCAGTTGCATCCGCTGGCCCCTCCGGGCCGGCTGCCCCAGTTGCGTCCGCTGGCCCCTCCGGGCCGGCGGCCTCAGTCTCCCCAATTGGACCCTCTGGGCCAGCAGCCTCAGTCGCGTCCGCAGGCCCCTCCGGGCCGGCAGCCCCAGTCGTGTCCGCTGGCCCCTCCAGGCCGGCGGCCCTAGTCGTGTCCACTGGTCCCTCCGGGCGGTAGCCCCAGTCGCGTCCGCTGGACCCTCCCGGTCGGCGACCAAAGTCGCGTCCACTGGTCCCTCTGGGCCGGCGGCCCGAGTCGCGTCCACTGGTCCATCCAGGATTGCAGCCACGTTTGCCTCCGTCGGCCCGTCAGACTCGGCCCGTCGAGGAGGCAGCCTCCGACTCAGGCCATCAATGAGGGCACAGACCGCAGCATCTCGCCTTGAGGTATCTCGGCCCCATGTCGCTCCACGTGTCTCTTCCACTCCCACGGTTGTGAGTGGGGACCCTAGCACCAAGGCCCTTGGCCTGACCACTTTGGCTATCATCGCAGACCTTCACCCTGGCTCTGCACTGGACTATGCCATGCTTCACCACGAGCTTTGGCATGATGCCATGGCCGCACTCGCACACATCCCACATGGAGCTTGAGATGCACACGGTCTCTCAGTCTCCTCTATAGCACGTCCAAAGGACCCAGCCACCCTACACGAGGCTCAAGCCTCTCCTGAGGTCGCACACTGGGATGTTGCCTGCAGTGACGAGCTCGTTGCCATCCGGCAGCACCACGTGTATGACCTTGTCGGCCTCCCTCCAGGTCAGAAGGCCATCGGTGCCAAGTGGGTCTTTCGGCACAAATGGAAGCCCGACGGGTCCTATGAAAAGTACAAGGCTCGCCTCCATAGCCAAGGGTTTTCCTCAGATCCGTGGAGTCAATTATGACCAGATCTTTGCCCCAGTTGGCCGGTTCTCCACGAGCGGGGCGCTCTTCAGCCTGGTTGCCCAGCATGGGTGAGAGCTGCATCAGATGGATGTGAGCAACACCTTCCTCCATGGTTCACTGGAGGGTGAGGAGCTCTACATGGTGCAACCCCCAGGCTTTGACGATGGCGCTGGGAGAGTCTGGAGACTGTGGAATGCCCTTTGTGGCTTGAAGCAGTTGCCTCGGTGCTGGAACGAGGAGTTTAGCAGCACGCTCCTTTGTGGTGGCCTCTAGCGGAGCACTGCTGACCCCGCACTGTTCGTCAGCCCACAAGGCCAGGCCTTCGCCGCTGTTCTAGTCTATGTCAATGATTTCCTCATCGTGTCACCTGACATGGCTGTCATCCAGAGTGTCAAGGACCTGCTGCACATTGCCTACCACATGAAGGATCTCGATTTTGCCCGAGTTTTCCTGGGCAGGGAGCTCGAGCATGATCACTCCCAAGGCATCTTGCACGTCCACAAGGCTGCCTATGTGCAAACCCTGTCCACTCGCTTTGCCGAGGACTTGCCCCTCGTGCCGAGCGCATCTTCACCCATGTCACCTGATGGCTAGGTGAAGCTGAAGAGTCTTGACCCAGCCGTTGTGGGGGGAGCCAGTTGATGTGACCACGTATCTGGGAGTCATCGGGTCACTAATGTTCTTGGCAACGACGACACAAGTTCGCCGTCAACCTCGTGGCTCAGTTTTCTCGAGAGCCGCATCACCTCCACTTCAAGGCTGCAGTCCAAGTACTGCGCTACGTTGTTTCAACTCCTCGGCAAGATCTCATGTTCCGTCGCCAGTCGTCTGTCGTCGCGGTGGGCTACACAGACAGTTACTGGGCCGGCAGTCCGGACAGTAAGAGTCGGACAGGTTGGATCTTCCTGAGAGGTATGGTTAATCGTTCCTTTTAAACTCTGTATGATTTGTGTATTACATATGTATATATATAGGAAGCTTCTAGGAGGTATCCTTACATTTCAAAGATACGTCTTCACCAAACAATGTGTGGTATGGGAATACATTTTTAGCATTTATAAATTAAGGGTTTTCTTTATTGTGACATTTGAATTCCAATCTACCCAATATTCTTTACCTACCTGTTTAGAGGGGGGGGGCAACATTGGAGCCGGAGATCCCCCCCCCCTCGAAAAGGGTAAAGTGTATTAGTGGAGTGTACATGATATGTGTATCTCACGGACATGTGAAGAATACACTAAGTGTATCATACACTTAGTGTATTTTCCACATGTCTGTGAGATACATAGATCATACACCTACCTAACACACTTTACCTGTTTGGGGGAGGGAGGGGTAACTTGGGAGCCGGATATCCCCCCCCCTCCAAAAGGGCAAAGTGTATTAGGGGAGTGTATATGATCTGTGTATCCAAAAGAAATGAGAAACACACTAAGTGTGTTATACACTTAGTGTATTTTCCACATGTCCATGAGATACACAAGTCATAGACACTCCTCCAATACACTTTATTTGTTTGGAAGGGAGGGGGGGAACATGGGAGCGGGAGATCTTCCCCCACCTTGAAAAAGGGCAAAGTGTATTAGGGGAGTGTATATAATCTGTGTATCTCAGGAACATGTGAAAAATACACCAAGTGTATTATACACTTACTGTATTCTTTACATGTTCATGAGATAACAGATCACATACACTCTCTCAATACACTTTTTGGGGGGAGGACATGGGAGCCGGAGATCCCCCCCTCCAAAAGAGTAAAGTGTATTGGGGGAGTGTCTATGATCTGTGTATCTCACGGACATGTGAAAAATACACTAGGTGTATAATACACTTAGTGTATCTTCCACATGTCCACGAGATACACAGATCATAGATACTCGTCTAATACGCTTTGCCTGTTTTGGAGGGGGGGGGGGGGCAACATGGGAGCTGGATATCCACCCCCCCTCAAAGAGGGCAGAGTGTATTAGGGGAGTGTTTATGATCTGTGTATCTCACGGACATGTAAAAAATACACAAAGTGTATTGTACACTTAGTGTATTTTCCACATGTCCATACGATGCACAGACCATAGACACTCCTTTAATACACTTTGCTTGTTTGGAGGAGGGGGAGGGGCAACATGGGAGCCGGAGATCCCCCCTCCTCCAAAAGAGTAAAGTGTATTGGAGGAGTGTGCTCCCCGCTACTGCCGGGCCCAGGAGGAGCCCAAGCAAGGAAAAACAAAAGAACCTCAACCACGGAATGTAACGTTGTGTCCATTATGTTTCTGCCGAGTTCCGCATCCAAGAATAGGCGTTGTAAGTCGTTACAGTAGTAGCACTTTAAAGGTCTAAGTACAAATGTACGTCTGTGTAAGCAAACTGTAAATTGAGTTGTGGAAAAAGAAATCATGGTACTTGTTGAGCGTTAAAAACTTAATTACAAGCCTTCCAAGAACGTTCGCGTGTTAAATCATACAAAAACATGCTTATATATATGAACATACGTAGTAAAGTAAATTGTAATGTAACTTCCACGAAGGTACCATGAAATTTCCAGAGGCATACATGTGACATGTACACTGTATGAAGAGTGCAATTTTTAGAGGCGATTAACCATAAATGCTTCTTGATCTGCGGAACGGCTGTGTCCTGGCACAGTGGCAAGCAGGGGTGCATTGCACACAACACTGCTGAGGCTGAGTACGTGGCCCTTGGCTTAGGCGCGTGTGAGAGTGTGTGGTTGCGTCGTCTGTTGTCTGAGTTGTGTCAGTCCGTTGCATCCATCACGTTGCATTGTGACAATGAGAGTGCCATGGCCATCGCCGACAATGACAGCGTGCATCACACACGCACAAAGCACATCAACATTGAGTATCACTATGTGCGTTGTTGCATGACGGCAACATCAGCATTGTGTGGGTTGAGACAGCACGGCAGTTGGCTGACTTCTTGACCAAGGCACTGAAGCGCGACTCATTCAAAAAGACTTTGAATTCGATTGTCGTGCGTGCGTGAGCGGCTCTCTTTGTCTCTGCCTGTGTCTCTGCCTGCCCAGGGAGAGTTTGGCTGTTGACTGTGTTTGTGCCCGCCCATGTGCACTACGCCTATGAGTCATGGGGGGGTGTTGGTTTTTGCACATCTCTCATTATGCTCTATTGTGTCCTCCCGGCTTTTCTACATTGGTGTGCAGATGACTGACGGTGAGACTCAACGCTGCTGGAGTGTTTTTCGATGGAGCCAACGCACGCTGAGGCCTACTCGCAGTTTGCCGGAGCCTCCTCTCTACGGTGACGTGCTCAGCTCCATCGGCAGGCATCCTCTGCGGTCGGGCCGCTGGAGGTCACTGGCACCGTAGACGCTTTCCGCATGTTTCCAGCACTGGGTCTGACTGTACCATTGCGTCTGCAATGTCATGCTTTGTCTAGGACCCATGTCTCATGTTGCGCGGCATCGTTTGGTTTCATGGACCATCGTAGGCACTACCTGGGTTTGGGCAGCCATAACTCTTTGCAGCTATTTTTCTATCCAATTCTGACTGCGAGACTGCGTTCGCAGCGTTGTTATCTTGGTATGGTCCAGTTTTCAGGCAAAATGGACAACGCCCGGGCTTTGGGGTGTCGGTCGTCTGGCAGGGCTCACTGAGAAAACCCTGCCTGCCAGAAAATAGGTCTAGGTCTATTTTCT
>SZWC01003506.1:160085-180527 GCA_023375785.1 Penium margaritaceum
GCGCGTCCATGCGCTTGACAATGGCATGGGCGAAGGGCACCTGATTACCGCCGCCCCCGCACTTCACCATTGAAGCGGGAACCACCGGATGCCGACCGTGGTTGATGAAGAATGGGGTGAAACCAGTCGATTCATTGACCGCATTGTTCACGGCAAACTCGACTGTGGCAAAATATTCGTCCTAGTCCTCCATTGTTGGGTTGATGCACATGAGGAGCATCTGCTCAAGTGTGCGGTTCATGCGCTCTGTTTGTCCATCAGTTTGGGGATGAAATGCTGAGGACATACTTTGTCGCATTCCAAACCATTCTTGCAAGGCAAGCCAAAACCAACTTGCAAAGGGCAGGTCACGGTTGGAGATTATGCGGATGGGTAAGCCGTGGTACTTGATGACGCCTTTTTAGAAAAGCCTAGCAGTCTCTTCCGTTGTGACGCGAGTTGTTGTGGGCATGAAATGGGTCATTCCTATTGCCCTGTCCACAACGACCAAGATGGCATAGTGGCCTTTCTTGGTCTCTTGGAGTCCCATGATGAAATCCATGGGCAGCGATTCCCATGGGATGTCAGGAAGTTGTAGAGGCTGGAGGGGCCCTGCAAGTGCCTTGTTCAAAGTCGTGTTGCGGAGGCACAGGTCACACACCATGCAGTACTTCCTGGCATCACTACTCCACCCTGGCCACCAGTAGTTTTGAGCCAGAGCATATCTTGTCTTCTTCGATCCGATGTGACCCGAGGAGGGATGATCTTGAAACTCGAACATGATCTGTTGTCGCAATTTGTTGACATTCCGGACCACCACCTACTCGCCATGCTAGTGTAACCCGGCAGCCTCCACGAGGCCATGCGTTCAATGTTCTTTGGCTCGGCGAACCAGGGGTCCAAAGTGTAGCCTATCCGAATGCGGTTCTTGAAAGGGTTCACACTGGCCACTAGTCTTAGGGGTGGGCGCAGTGGGTTTGTGTACAATGTTGTCGCCGCCGCAACAGCGGCAAAATGCCGATCTGTGATCCCATTCTCGCTCAACATGAGTCTCACATGTGTTGGGTTTCGACTCAATGGGTCCGCCACATTGGCCCGCCCTAGTTTTTACTGCGAGGTGAATGTGAAGTGACTTAAGTATTCACTCCACCGCGCCTGTCGCCGTGAAAGGTTTGGTTACGTCTGAGAATACGTGAGAGGGTTGTGGTATGTGACCACCATGATCTGTCCCTCGATACCTTTGAGATAACATCATCGTAATTTGAAAGCATGCATGAGTACTAACGGATCCTAATCCCCAGTGGTGTATCTGGTCTCTGCATCTAAGAGCTTGCTGCTCTCGTAGGCAACAGGGTGCCCGTCTTCCATGGGCACAGCTCCCAACCCTGTAACCGATGCATCACTATGTACCTCCCACATCTTCTTTGGATTCGGGAGTGCAAGTACCCGTGCCGAGATCAGCATCGCCTTCACAGCCTCAAAAGCCTCAATGCATTTTGTTGACGAGACCCATGCGCTCGCCTTTCGGGTCAGGGCGGTGAGAGGGCTCACCAACACGGAGTAGCCTCTCATAAACAGCCGGAAGTAACTTACGAGTCCGAGAAAAGAGTGGAGCTGACCCACGTTCTTGGGGTGACGCCATTCTTTCACGACGTGCACCTTGCAAGGGTCCATCCGGATCCCCTCCTCACTTATGACGTGGCCAAGGTACTCCAATTCAGGATGCACAAACTTGCACTTTCTTCTCTTGGCAAAAAATCGGTTCTTGCAAAGGATATCAAGCACTATTCGGAGGTGTCGCTCGTGTTCTTTGTGGTTCTTCAAGAAGATGAGGATGTCGTCAAGATACAATAGTACTGACTTGCCGAGGTGTTCACGGAAGATGTTGTTCATCACTGCTTGGAATGTAGCAAGCGTGTTCATCAGTCCAAAGCAGAGGACCCAAAACTGGTAGTGTTTGAGATTGGTTTTGAATGTCGTTTTTGGGACATCCCCCACCGTGATCCGGATTTTATGGTAGCCCTGCAATACATCCAGAGACGTGAAGACTTTTGCTCCTTGAAGCTGGTCAAATAGGTCCTCGATGCACGGGAGCGGGTACCAGTTTTTCACAGTGAGTTTGTTCAATGCCCGATAGTCCACCCACATCATGGGGCCACCATCTTTTTTGTTCGCAAACAGGATCGGTGCTCCGAAGGCCAAAGAGCTTGGCTCAATCCAACCCTTCCAGTGGTACTCCTTGATTTGGGCTTCTGGTTCTTGCCGTTCTATTGGACTTAAACGATACACAGACCAAAAGGGAGGCACAGCCTCGAGCTCGAACGGAATGGTATGTCCAACCTTTCGTCGAGGTGGTAGCCCATCCGGTGGTGCCTCAAAAACATCTGTGAATTCTGAAAGTATGTTTGCGACCCCTTGGAGTACCTCACCCTCTGTCTCGTCGTCTATTTTCTTCAAGGTTGCAAGAAAGCAGCGGCACCCTTGTCAAAGTTGTCGTTTCACTTGGAGCGCTGAGAGTCTTGATTCAACCTTTGTTTCAGGTCGTTGAATTTGTGGAATTGCAGACAGGGTGACCATTCTCCTTCCACTGTTTATCTGCAATGTTTTTGAGTCAAAGCACATAAGTGCCTTGTGGTGTACAAGCCACGGGTCTCCGAGAACAACGTCAAACAGGTCCATGAGATCAAGCACGGTGAGGCGGACACTAGTGGTGAAGCCGGGCAGTGCGAGCTGTGTCACATACTCACCAAGGACTGGCACCTTTCTTTCATCATCAACGACCACCGTGCTAGTGTGAGGTGTGTACATTTAAAATCCATGTGCATACCAACACAACACTCACAAATGAGTCATCCGCCCCAGTATCCACCAAGATGCGTGCAGAAGTGCCTGCCAGTTTCCCATCGAACTTCATGGTCATCGATGCTTTGGACTTCCGTAAGAAAAGGCTCACTTGAGGCTTCCTCTCAAGGTGGTAGATTCGATAAGCATGAGTGCTTCTTCGTAGTTCAACCATGTCATCAAACTGTTCCCACATACGATTTCCTTTGGTGAATAATGCCAGTAATTTCCATCCTTTAAATGCATACTTGTTCGTTTCTGGACCCACAGGCACGGCCACTGTGGTTGACATTAGAGAGTTCTTCTCATGAGCTTTGTGTGCAGCTTTCATCACAACTAGCCAGCTTTCTTTGGTGGCTACGACCAGGCTCGTGCTATTTTCAAGGTTTTCTTCAGTCACATATGAGAATGGGCATGAGCGGTCATGGTAGAGGGACTCAGGATTCACAAAAGGCACATAAATGGTTGAGAATTTTTGTGCCGATAAGAATTCAAAGTTTTGATATCATCATCACAAAACATGATCATCCTGTCCTCATCATTCCCATGATTCACCGCAACCCCATATAGCAGCCCACCGGTAGCTACTGGGAATTGTGAAAATCCTGCTCACGACCATGCTGGGGATGGTGGATGCGTCCCCCAGCACCTCCCTTGAAGTCCTGGTCATCGTTACAGGGGCGTCCGTGTCCACACTGACCACCCTGTGCTCCCTGATGCTTAATGGCTGCAAATGCTTGGCCTTGGCGCTACCCCCCGTGAGGGCATCCTTGGCCGGTAGGGATATTTTTGTTGCCATCACGCTGCCCACCCTGGTGTTGGCCGCCCCCATGGAAGCGGTTGTGGCCACCACCGTGGAAGCAGTTTTGCCCTCCGCCTTGGCCCGCGCCATGACCGTGCTGTTGGCCCTGCTGTTGTCCCTGCTGGTGATGGTGGTCACGCTGGGGCCAGTCGCGCCCAATGTGCCCAGCTTGGTGGCAGCGTCTACCGATGATAGAAGAGCGAGAGTTTTTCTCTCCACCATGTTGGTGGAACTTATTAGAGGGATCAGACGTTGCCTCCGCTGCCCGCTTTGGTGCACTACCCGTTGGCGCTGATGGCATGTCACGTGCCGGCCTGCTTTCACGCGTGTCGCGATCCCAAAGGCTAGCATTGTACTTTTACACCGCGCTCACGCATGCCGCCAGTGCGTGCAAGGACTTCCACTCATGGCCATTGTCATGAAGGCAGAAGAAACGCAGATGAGGACGGGCCAAACCACTCTAAAAGAGGTCAATCTTGGCCTGCTCTGTCAGGTGGCGATCGTGGACCTTCTTTGCAGTCTTGAGAAATGCCTCGGCATACCGCTCCACTGACATGCTCCCCTGCACAAGGCTTTTGAGCTCCTTCTTTGCCTTCTACAAGTCAGCACGCTTTGAGTACAACTCACGCATCAGTTTGCAATACTCCTCCTAAGTGGGGTCCGAGCATAATTGCTTCTGCTTGTAGAGCTCTGTCGGCTTCTCAAATGGCTTTGGCTTCGAGGAAGGCATACCTTGTGCACCCCACTCCTCTCCCTTGATCCGAGCAAGCCGGAGGTACCTCTAAAGAATCATTATGAACGTGTTGACGTTGAACGTGCCATCGTAGCGGTCGGCCGGCTCAAGAACCACACAGCTGCCAGTCCCGCTTTCCTCCTGGGGCCAAGTTGGATCTGCACAAGCCCGTGGTTCAGACGTGTTTGCTTCCAAGCGAGCAGCAGGATCGACGATTGGAGCTCGACATGCATCACGAACGTTTGCACACTCACTTTTCGCACTTTCATGCTCGCGGCGCTCCAAATTCTGTCCCAACTCCACCTCGGCTGCGTGACGTGCCAAACCGAGTATTGCGTTGAGCACAGCACACTGGTTTTTGGCTTTCTTGGTGCAAAGTCCCTCAAGCGCCTGCTCCGCCACCTTTGCGCGGTGGTCGGCGGCCACGACCTCACGCACCATTTTCCCGTTCTCCTTGTACAACTTCTCATTCATCCGTTGCACAATGAACGATCTTTTGCGAAACGTGACGCGCACCATGTCATTGTCGTATGCAAGCGCACCCATGAGGGTCACGACCAGCGTTAAACTCTCAGGAGGGAGGCGGGTGCGGAGGTGGTCGAGTTGTTTGTCGACGTTCATGCAATGCGCGGCATTGTTGAGCGCACGCTGCGCTGTCGCCGAACTCGGCCGGCTCATAAGTCGGGCTCTCTCCCCTCCCGCCAAAACGAGAGCACGACCCTCGTCGTCCACGTGATCGGATGCACGTTCCACCTGGTTAGCGCATGCTTTAGGTTCCTTCGACATGGAATTTCCCGCCTCACTGCCCTTGCATGCTGTGTCATGTGCGTCCGGTTCGTCGTCAACTTCGTGATCGGCTTCAATGACCACGCGATCTGCTGGCTCATCGGTCGATTCATCTCAATGCTCGTCTCCTTCGGCAACGCTGTCAGGGTTGTCACCATCAGCGATGTTCCCCTTGGTGGCCTTTAACCCCTCTTCATTTACACAAGTGATCAGGGCGGGCATGGCCTCATTGCCGAAACCGAGCTCGACGGCGAGCGACCGAGTTTTCCCATCGCCTTGCCGAGAGGACGCGACGGGGGTCTCGCGCTGCTGTCCATGCTTTGAAGATATTGGTGCTCCACCCTTTGGCGATGCCGGGTGGACACCTCCCCCTCTAGCTGTCGCCTCCCGGTATAACCTCACGAGGTGGGGCCCTAATGTCTCGCGATGCTCCTTAGATCCCAAGGGCATGCGTTCATTGGAGCGGCGTGGGCTGGTGCTCGGAGCACGCCCCAAGACCGCAGAGAGTCCGGTCCCAAGGTCGGTCATCCTTGTGGCATGGCTTTCCTTCGGCTCTCTCACTCTCCAATCTGCTCCTCCAACCCCCTCTCCCTTCGTCCCTTTTTTTTGGTATGGTGGAGGACACATTATAAGACTATGTGTGCCTCGCTTCAAACCCGTGGTGGACCGAGGTGGCTCCAAGCCAAACCTCTTTGACCCTTTTTTATTTTTGGAAAAAGGGAGGTGACATGCAATGTTTATCAGCATCAACTATCTGATTGAAGTCATAGACTCACAGCTTGGAGACATAATTACAAACTAGAGTGGAAACTACAAGGTAGAAATCACTTTTTGAAAAACAGCCACAGAATTACAATAAAATGGTGAACGAAAATGGCTTGAACTGGTAGTGGCTGACTTTACGGATCCAACCAAAAAAACAGCCCCAAAAACGGAGGACCGGAGGCCAAGTTATGGCTCTCCCAACTCCTTTATGCTTGGAGAAACCGGGACTGACGGGTTCTTTGTTCTTCTTGGATTGGGCGCCTACCAAAAGAAATGTTGAAGGCTCCTGGCTCGCCCCTTGTGCCTTCCTCATTGCTATAACAAGAGGGTGATGTGGCAGCTTACTGGTCCAGTAGACCTTTGTGAGAGTAGTACACTGCGGAAGTAGGTGGGGTTGGCGGAGGTGGGGTGTGCGCGCATGGAGGTGGAAGAGTTTGGACACCTCTGGGCGGCGTTCCACCATCACCACCACGAGGTCACTTGCTACTCGTCGACCAAGTCACCACTCCTTGTGGTTTGTGAGGATTGTCACGATGGAGTGGAGACGACGAAGATGTCAGCAGGTCGACCCAGCTCTGATGCCAATGTAATGCGAGAGCTCGAACTCAGCGTCGAAAGGCTTCGGTGAGCTCGGAAACGTTTGCGTTGTAAAACTGAATGACTTTCCTCGTTGGAGTGATTTTTTCCTTCCCTGAGTCGTCATGGCTCGCCACACCTTTTGAAGCTATGTAGATGTTTATTTATAAAGTTATTATTTGTTTACTTTTTGTAATTATTTATGTTTTCCGTTAGAGAAAACAGTGGAAACTTCGTGACCGTCTTTTCCGTCGAGATGGTCGTTTGGATTCAAAATCCATGGTTTCCTTCACGCGCTTGCGTCAAGCTTGACGCGACCTCATGGTGTCGGTCGCAGATAAGTGTCCTTGGACTATTGCAATCAGGTAATGATTGCAACAATCTTTCTTGACTGTGAAACTTTAGGTCTGTTTCCAAAAGTTCATTGTGTTACACATTAGGCTCCCCTCAGAACCCAATAGAACCATGCGGACCCCTCATTCAAAAATTCACAACCCTCTCCAGCAACTAGATTTTGGCCTATCAATTGACCCTTCTATTGTTTAGCAGATTTTAGTAGGATGTTCTGCGGACAGTGCATGGTGAACCGGTATGAGTTGCGAGGCAGAAAACCATTGAGAATTTGGGATACTTCAACAATTTGTAATTAGCGATAAGTTAAATTCACTGGAAAGTGTCAAAGTTATCTTATACATATACACAGGTGTCGTGTTACAAATGAGACGTAGTCGGGGTCATTTGGCCGATCGTCGAGCGACGCATGTGGAGTCGTGTCGTGAGTTGTCAGATTGAGAAGCTCCACTGAGGAATCAGGGGGCTTCGAAGATTAACGGTAGATGCGAGATGCATCTTCATAAATCTCCATGTATCTCGATGCGTCGAGAAGACGACCGAACGGTCATGACACTTCTGTCGATGTTTCTTGAAAGTGGTCAAAGTTGTCACGACGTGCAAGAAGGATTGTCGGAGGGTGAGGGCAGTTGGGTCAAATTGCCCTCGACCGTCCGAGCAAAAATCGTGGTTTTGACACGTAGTGGGCTATTTGTGTAATGACATGAGTGCCCACTTGGATAGTTTGGGTACTCATCTACGTCTGGTACGGAACACTTCCCCCCCTTTTAGCCACGACGTCCCCGTGCGTGTATAGATGTAGCTTGGTGATGGCGATAACCCCGTCAATCAGGTGATCAACATTACGGAGGTTGTCGTAAGGTTCATAGCTGTTGTATGTGGCGTCATGGCCATGATACTTAACAAGATACTCCGTCATCTTGCTACGTCGTCGATGGCCAAGGATATCTTTGATGACATACTCTGTGTCCTCGTCCACTTGTATAGGAGGAGGGGGAGGCACCTGCCAGGGAAGGTTTCGCCGGGGTCTTGGTAGTGCTTGATTCTGCTGATGTGGAACACCGGATGAACTTGCATAGTGTCGGGGAGTCTGAGTCGTGCAACCACGGGGGTTTCCATGCCCTCGATCTCAAACGATCCCAACCATTGGGGTTTGAGTTTCGAAACGTCGGCTCCGCAGATTTTGATGTTTGCCAAACTGAGGAGAACTTTGTCGCCAACAGCAAACACATCATTGTTGCGATGTCAATCGGCTGCTTTCTTGATTGGTGCTTATGTTATTACGGGCGTCTACGGTGTTTTGTCCTAGATAGTGGAGAAATCATGGTGTTGGATGTCAACCGCAAGATCGTTGCTCAGGTTGTAAAGTCCGGCTGCTGTGGCGAGAAGTTTACCATACACCACTTCGGACGGAATTCTACCTACTCCTGTGGACGTCGCCAAGTTATATGCAAGTCCGTCATACAAGAGTTTGGCTGCCCAATCTGTCATGTGGGGTTCGCATATTGTTTGGAGAACTTGTTTGAGCCTATGATTGGTCCGCTCGATTTGGCCATCGGTTTGAGGGTGGAACGCCGTGGAAAGCTTGATCCGACTGCCAAAGCAAGTCATCAATTTGCGGCAAAAACGACTTCTAAATTGTCCATCTATGTCGCTTGTGATGGTTCTTGGTACGCCGTGTAGCTGTACGGTGTTGTTCTTGAACAAGCATCTCATTCAGCAACTTCTTCGGTTTGGTTACCTCTTGATCGCTCATTTGATAGGTCTCATTCACGGTCTGTCTACTACCTGGCTTCAGGTCTATCCGATGGTTAATTTTTTACCTCAAAGGTAACTCTCGGGACAATTCATCAGAGAAAAACCCTTTTAAGTCGTTGATGAGTTTTGCAAATTCCCCAGGAACTTCTACAAACTCCTCAGGTGTCGAGGTTGTGGTCTTCGTCTTGGCAGTTATGATTTCTTCCACTTTTCTTGCTTCCACATGGACCAGCCATGCTTAAGCTTTGTGCTTCAAGTACCGCTCGGCCACATCTACAGATATTGGTTGGCATTGTATGCCCATTGCAAATTCCTCTTGTGCTTTCACATCTGCTGTTTACCATAACCACCATTGCGTCGTAGGTCACTTGACCAAAGGTAGATGTCGTTTTCTACCAGCAATGTTGGCGTAAAATGACTGGCTCCTCCAGTCCACCTATGGATTCTGCCAGTACAGGAAACAATGTTGTAGGATGATTCCATGGACACTCATTTAGCAAGTTCTCTAGAATATCACAACGTGTAGATCTTTGGTTTGTACTCGCAGTGGTTTGCAAAGTTAACGGATGTGCAGTTGTCCATCAACGTTCTTTCCTTCAAACACTACTAGTTTGGCTGGCAAACTCAGCTTCCAAATCATGTCATTTCTTAAAAATTTATGAGAAGCTTCTCCATCAAGTAATGTTAGTATCGTTCTATGACTCTTATTTCCACCTCATTTGTACCCGTAGCAACATCACCGGTTGGTCGTCCTCGTATCTCACATTGAAGTTGATGATCTCATGGATCCTCGTCTACGGCAATGTGAGCCGCTTAGATGGGCAATCGATCGCCATAAAAATTTCTGACCGGATACGAGCCTCGTTGTCTACTCCTCTCTTTTGTTGTTTCCCGACTCTTCATTTATTCTCTGTGACTTCCTCACCTTTTTTGGTTTGCTGATACAGTTTCCAACAGTCACACGAGATATGACCTGGCTTGCGGCAAGTCCGGCAGAGCTGTTGATTGTGTTAATCAACAATGTCAATATCCATTGGAGATAAGGTTTATGTCAACTGTGAATTCCCTCTGCAATGATAGAAATTGTGGCTTTGGAGTTGCCAACCATTGGATTCTTTCATCAGAGAGTTATAGTCGACGTTTTCGATGGGATCTTCTACTGTGATCATTCACGAAAGGTCAACATGGATGCCAAACATGGCAATTCCTAGCTGAATATGTCGCTTGAGGTCGTTGTAGCATACACACATTTGTTTCAGGGGCGAGGCGATGATTGTTTTGCGAACTTGTCGAGTATACTCCGCCATGCTGGACTACTAACATAGATGAATGAGTATAACCCGTGCATAGGACTTCTTGTTGAGCTTCTCAAAACAAGTGAGGGGACCAGGCATAAATTCTTTCCATGTTTTTAATGGTGTGAGATAGTCGTGCCACGCCGGATTCATCCAGTCGATGTTGTACGCCTACAGTCGACAATGTGGAAGTGGTCGCGTGAGCTGTTGATCTAGCTCCGCCAGTCTCTTGCTGTCATTGGATGGAGTTTAGATAGGGTTACCGTGGTGCCACGCGGAAGCGAGGCCGTAAGGTCAGTTTTTGTTTTGTTGTTGTTGACCTTTGGTGTAATGAACCACACCTCCAAACCCATTAGCTACATCCTGACCGTTGGTCCCTTGGAGTTCACGGGATCGAACGGCTCGGAGAGTGCCGGTAAATTCTGGGATTCTTGC
Organism: Penium margaritaceum; assembly: GCA_023375785.1. Taxonomy (NCBI): domain Eukaryota; kingdom Viridiplantae; phylum Streptophyta; class Zygnematophyceae; order Desmidiales; family Peniaceae; genus Penium; species Penium margaritaceum. The sequence continues at coordinate 170,407 of SZWC01003506.1, forward strand.
AAGAGTTGTAGATTTCTCTCGGTGATTAAATCTTTACACACATAAGAAATCTAAAGCTCATCCATTGCCATGTTCAGTTGTTGGAGCAGATGGGTATTAAGGCTCTCGAGTCTCGGCAGCTTCTTGTATATGTCTTCATTGATTCGTGCTTGTTAGCATGTGCCTTCCATTATGCCAAGTTTTGATCCGACAAGTAGCGATGGAGGCATAGATTCACCGAGCCCAAGGAATCTTTCTCTCGGTTGGCCGTCGAGTTCCTCGGTGTTGTGCCATTCACTACAATTGTTGCCGCTGCTGTCTGGTTTGTGTGGAGAGCGTCAATGTTTTCATGCCGCTAATCCTCCATCACTGGAGTATTTGTCGATAACTACTGCTCGTCGTCAGTTGCGCTTGCTTCATTCACTGTCTTTCTCACAATGTTTGTGATCGTATAAACAGTGGAGATGCACTGAAAACTCGTGCGAGTTTGTAGCCAGGTAGCTAATGCGTCAGTTGTCCCTCCAACACTGCTACGCTTTGATACCATGTGTTACACTAAGCATGACGTAATGTATTGAGACCCATGTTCCCTCCAAATGTTTCTTTCCACCCGTACCTTCCCAAAACAATTCCCTAGCATATTGGACAATCACATGCAAAACAATTAAGAGAATGTCATGGCGTGTTCACTCTTTTCATTCAAACCNCTGAAAACTCGTGCGAGTTTGTAGCCAGGTAGCTAATGCGTCAGTTGTCCCTCCAACACTGCTACGCTTTGATACCATGTGTTACACTAAGCATGACGTAATGTATTGAGACCCATGTTCCCTCCAAATGTTTCTTTCCACCCGTACCTTCCCAAAACAATTCCCTAGCATATTGGACAATCACATGCAAAACAATTAAGAGAATTTCATGGCGTGTTCACTCTTTTCATTCAAACCGAAGTCACAACAGACATAGACATAGGTTACACAAGAGGTAGATAATTCCTACCCTTGTTATGGGCAGTTGTTTCTCTTCATTGAAGCTCCAACGTGATGGTTTTCCATTTTCTATGGCTTGTACGTAGAAGTGTCCAAGGTAAAGCTTATGTCATCTGGCTATTTATGCACACAACCATCAACACTGGGAGAAAATGAACATTGATTTTCCTTTTCACCAGTGCTTAAGGCAATCATCTGCAAAAATTCAAGAAACCCAGATAAAAGACAATATAACGAGCACCAAAATTCAAACTAAAGATGAGAGGGAATATGGCTAACAGTACGATAGGTAATTCACATGGATGAGGTGCGAGACAAAGAGGAATTCAAGGATTTTGAAAGATTGGATAACTTCCATTACTCATTTATTGTAGTCTGATGAAAATTGTCGATTGAGTTTATTACATGTGTACAATCACAAGAACAAGAATGAGGAATATGTTGGGTCCTCAGCACACAAGCTGAGTGACACATGTGAGGTCGCATAATGAGTGGTTGCTTCTACAAGCTCCACTACGAAGTTGGGGGGCTTCAAGAACATCGAGGCGTGGTTTGTAAAAATACAGCACTGTAAAGAATGTGACCAAAAACTATTGAAACATCGATAAGGCTTGCGACACTTCTGTTGGCCATTTTACAATGTGGTCGAAGGTGTCACAAACTTTTGAAACGGAACAGCGGAGGTCAGGGCAGGTGGCCAAAATGCCATCGGCCGATCGATGTAAAGATCATCAGGGCGATGCACGGTGGGCCATGAAGGTAGAAACAGAAACATGAAGGTGGATTAAGATACTTGTGTACGTCAGGGATGTAACAGGTGACTAGCCACTCGCTAGCTATCAGACAACCAACGACAGGTCAGCTCGATGGCAAGCATTGTTACGCCGAACTGAATGTGGGTGGTTCACAGGGATGAGGTGCAAAGCAGTAGATGATTCAAGGATTGTGGGACCGGTGAAATGCCCCCACTTCTTTGTTTCAAGTGAAGCGTGTCCCCGGTTGGTAGATTCATAGAAGATTGCCCCTGCTTCACCTCCAAACATTGTTTTTACCCTGTTTTGCGTCAATGCAATACGACATACATGCCTCATTGGACTTCTGACGTTGGCATGCCCATTGAAAAACCATAAATCCCTGTTTTGACGAGTTTGTGGTTGTTCAAGGGGGCGGTTTGCATGCGGTTTGCATGGGGAGGTCCAAGACCTCCCGTGAGTTGAAGGGGGACTTGTTGGGCCTTGCTACCGTGGGACCCATCAGGTTCCCACACAAAACTATAACCCTAGTATCTTGAATGTAGTTTGGGATGTGTTTTGATAAGGGTTTGTGTATAAACACGAAGGAATTTGTACGATCGGAAGAAAATCAGAACGAGCATTTTTGCTATATCTCAACAATGGGGGGTTTTGTTCAATTGCGATCGAGCGATGACCTCTTTGCTCTTGTTTTACATGCAAACACCCCAGATTGATTTACGGTTTTGTATGTTTTGCGCCGACTGAGTCCGCGCAAAACAATGTACAACCCTACATCAAATTACAGTGTTGGCGTGTCAAACAAAACAAAGAGGTTATTGCTCGATCACGATTCTCGCGTGGGAGCAATAACCCCACAAGGTGCCGTGGCAACCCACAAGGTGAACCGCTCTTCCATGCCTTTTTAAAAAGGGGGAGCATTCCTTTAATGTGTTGTCAAAACTGGGGCATGGGACCAATTGAATGCTTTAGGAATTGAGAAAGATGCACAATGTGCACAAAACATTAGTGTACGTCAATGGCAAGTGTCAAACAAGTTGATTGTATACGTACAAGAACAAGAATCTTAATGAAGCATGTATTGGGTTGTTGGTGCTTGAGTCAAGCGATCAATGCAACATTGAACCACGAGTGGTTGCTTCAAGAACCTCCGCCACGACGGCATATGATTTTTGAAGTATCAAGGAAGGAGTTTGTAAAAGTCTAGCATTGTCAAGAAGTCGACCAAACAGTTTTGAAACACCAATACAGCTCATGTTACTTCTTTCAACCAATGTACAAAGTGGTTGAAGATGTAAGGACCTTCACGAAAAAAAACACTTGAGGTCAAGGAAGTTGGCCAAAATGCCCACAACCGAACGGAATAAAAACATTGAGGCCGACGCGTGGTGGGCTACAAACATAAGGACAGAAACACCCACTTTCTGGGTTAAGGGACGTGTGTACGTCTGGGACATACCAAGCGCCATGTCAAGTGACTGGTCAGCCACCCGTCGGCTAGCCACTAAGCCATCGATTGAGCTTGTGGCTTGATTGGCAACACGGGGGTCACGAGGGCCTTGAGGGTTTGGCCTATGGCCTTGTTTCCTCACCCTCGCTCACCATCCTTGCCAGAAAGAGTGAGCGAGGACAAGGGATACACCCTTAGCAAGAGAGACGTGAGACAAAAAAACAGTTTTGATGTAGAATTGACAGACATGTCTTGCACGCTACTATTTCTAGTCTTCGTGTCAAAAACAAAACTTGAGTTTCTTGAGTACAAACTTCTGTTTTCCAAACACGCAAAACCCGTACAAAATCACAAGTTTGGAATGTGACCCTCCCTTGCTTATGACCTAGAACAAGGGTGCGGCATTAAAACAAAAATGGGCCTCTGGAGACTCAAAGTATTTGAGTCTTCCTGCACGAGCCGTTGATGATAATTGCTCTCAGAGTGACACGAAGGGAAAACCTCCTCCAGGGAGCTCTAAATGCCATTCTGCAAAATCCGACAACATCTTCCATGCAAGAGCTGGTGTCACATACATTGCAGTGGCCTTAAGAGCAGAACGACCCTCACGACCAAGTCTGTGACAATTTCAGTGGCAACATGATGTACAAAATGCTACGAGTAGCTACAACAGTACCAGAATAAAAAACGGACCAGGAGGGTATGGCCTTAAAACGCAACCATTCTAAACATCGCAAAAGTATGTTGGAAATCTCTTGAGGAGCTTTGTTTTATTGTTAAAACTCCTCAAGGCGTATGCCCTACTCCACGGAGCTAGGTGGGACTTTTGTGGATGAGACGAGGAGTGCCCACTCAAAAACCACCAGTTATCCTCCCCTTTTCAAGAGTCCCTCCTCCCTCCTTCAACCAAATACTTGGACGAGCTTTTCCCAAAGACCATGGACTCTCAAGGCCTGGGAGCACATCAAAAAGAAAGAAGACGCCACCTTAGTTTTTTTTGTCTCCCAATCACGGTGGGCACAAGGGAGATGCCTCCAAGGAGGCACAAGGCACGTCAAGAGAAGTCAAGAGGAGGCTAGGGAAGACCGAAAGATAAAGCAGAAGACAAGATGGGCGTGGGAGGAGTATTACAGGTTGTAAACTTTATACTAGAGCTGGCCCCCATCCTCCTCACTCTTGGAGCAGCGCTCAATCTTCTTAAAATTCCTTTTTTTTTGTCTTTTCTTCTATTTCTTTCAGCTCTAAAGAAACCTAGTATTGTGAGTCATGGCTTAGGAAGTTTTCTTAAAGCATGTGTTTATGCTAGCCATGGCGGCACTGGAAATAACTCTTTTCTTCCACGTGATTTTAACAATCATGGCGGCCTAGAAAAGATGTAACTTTATTGTGTGATTGTGCCGTCTACTCTGGCATAGAAAAGTAGAATGATTTTCTACTNTTTTGTCTTTTCTTCTATTTCTTTCAGCTCTGAAGAAACCTAGTATTGTGAGTCATGGCTTAGGAAGTTTTCTTAAAGCATGTGTTTATGCTAGCCATGGCGGCACTGGAAATAACTCTTTTCTTCCACGTGATTTTAACAATCATGGCGGCCTAGAAAAGATGTAACTTTATTGTGTGATTGTGCCGTCTACTCTGGCATAGAAAAGTAGAATGATTTTCTACTGACCTCATTCATTTTGAGAGAAAGAACAAACACAACAAGAGGCGATACCTCTCCAAGGTTGGGGGTGAGCCTCAAGACAAATGTCTTGACGTGGCAGTTGCATTCACGTTTGAATGGAAAGTGCTAGACTGTCTAAGACCAACAAGGGCAAAGTGATGACAGCTTGGCCACACATCCTTGGCGGACTCCAAATTGTAGGGGTCGCCACAGCAAGCATGGTTGCCAAAGTAAAGGCAATCGTATGGTTGAAGGCAATCTTTGCCAAATTCCACAACATCGAGAAGCATGTTAAAGCCTAAAAAGTACCCAATGAGCACGTCGACGTACAGGTGGGTGACTCCCACATGAAAGAGGATGCACTTGAGGAGGACCACCCGAACTTGGACCTGGCAAAGAGTACGACGTTAATGATGCTGAAAGTAATATGGATGACAATCATCACTATTATTGTACAACAAACTTGAGCCAAGAAGGGCAAAGTGTTTGCCGACTTGCAGGAGGGTTTCCAAAATAGCAACGATGCCGATAGCAACAAAGATGCCAAAAACAGCCACAAAGAAGTTCTTGTGAACATGAGGCAGACAATGTCAAGATAAAGGAAATTTGAAGCACGCATTAAAAGGTTGACAATTCCACCGCCAAATCAGCAAAAAAATTCAAGAACAGCATCGGTGGAGGTACAACACCATCCCAAGGAGTGGGGACGGGCCCCCCTTCCTACAACGTGGTTATAATGGGACATTTCCACGTCCCCTTGAGCATCTTTACAGATGATATCGTCCTTTGATAGGTAGAGCTCCTTAGAAGAGTGTACAGAATTTGTATCCTCTTATAGTGGGCAAGTGTTCACAAACAGTGCAAGGTCCTCAAGGATGTTACGAAGGCTCTCACGATATCAGAGCTGAAGTTCGTGTTTGTCAACCTGTTGGCATACATTGAAAAAAACGTAATAGACCCCGACTGTGATTACCAGTTGTATTCTTCGGCCATTCGTGGGGCCACCCGCCAATACAATGACCTCAACAAGGCATTGTAGAGCATGACCTGGATGCAGACGCAGTAGTGGCCACAGCACGTCATAGGTGCTGATGTCACCGCTAGTTGCAACGAGGACTTGCCTGCCTTGACAACATTGGGGCCGGTCACAAAAACATCCCTCCTCCAAAGTGTGAATTCTTTTCAAAGGAAGTTAAGCTGACCAATTGGCTAGATTGCATGGAGCACGATCTGCGTGTCCACAAGGCTCTATTTGTTCATGAGGGCACTTTTCCATGACGTGACTTTAAGATGAACTGTTCAAGTATGTGGTCAAGGAGTAGAATGCGTAGCAGCCAAAACTAGAGTTGTAGCCCATGCTATGGAAGGCCTTCTACACGATCATCCACACAAACTTTACCAAGTGCAAGGATACGTAGTGTGCCTTCCACTAGTTGAAGGACTTCAAGCATTCAAATAGATCTCTCTAGTCCTATTTGGACGAGTTCACAGAATTCATTGAGGAGGCCAAAAATTACATTGAGGATAACGAGACCCAGATTTGCAAGTACCCAGAGTGCTTGCTGCTAGAATGTTTGCATGATGACCAAACCAACCAGAAGTTGAACCACAAGACCACCACAACGGAAACTTGCTAGGCTTGGAGAAGCCAAAGGGAATTGTGTGATTGTATGAGTAAAGTACATTCAGCAAAACCGAAGCATTATCAAAAGGCAATGCCAAAAGTGTATGTACAAGGCCATAAAATGGGCATGTATGTTGTAGGTACTCAAGGGACAGCCCAATAGATGGGCTAGGTTTGTGACAAGCAGCCTGCAATCCCCCTTAGTAGAGAAGACTGGTGGAAAAAAGGCCCCCAACCACAAGCGTGGCCGTGAAAACAACAAGATGCGAGCAGTGCAAAAGAATCACATCGTTGTGTGAGAGACTTTGCCACAATTGTACAAAGCCCATCCACATTAGGGCTCAGTGTCCTGGGGCTATTGGTGGTGGAAAAGAGACCATGGCATTGGCTGCAACTGTAACACCACATGGGGGTGATGTCATAGGAGGTCTTGGACAGGATTGTAGCTGCGGCAATGGAAATGGACAAGGTTATGGTCCGGGTTTCTTCCACTCCTGAGTGACGTTAGTGGGGACCACTTAGGAGGGACGATGGGTTCATATTTTTCACTGAGGAAGTAGGGGTTTTCTTGGAAATTGAATGAGTTCAAACTTCTATTTTTTCCCATCTCTCATTGAACTGCATTCCACACTTGCTGCTCATTATATCCCACTAAACCTTGAGTCTTTGGAAAAGATGCATGATCAAACTTGCTTGGTGTTGGTGACACTGACCACAATGCAATAATTATGTGACGTAGCGATTGAAGCAAACAACCTCAAAGTATTGAGCTCAAATACATTCATGATACCTTTTGTCAATAATTCTGACCCATTCAAACTTGAAGACTGGAAGGTGCTTTCCAAATTCACACGTAGACGCAAGATGTGGATCCAGGTGGATGAATCATGGGTTTTATGAAATCTGCCGCATGGATTCTATACTTACTATAAGCTCAGCTTGCCATCATCGAGCCTTTTCAATCACAAGACTAGAGGTAGCATGATGATGTAGTTCAAACGACACGTAGCTGGTGTTCCAATGAACATACTAGCTAACACCTGAGGGAATGACTCCTTCTTTAGCCTTGGTTTTAACCAACAGGTAGGCCTAAAGCATGAGCCATTGGATGACGCAGTTGTTGTAGGTGACAACTGTACAGTGTCTATGACCAATATCTTGAAAACAAAAATTTGTACCCTCCTACCCTCGGGCTTGACCATGTTGCATAATTAGGATCATCCCTTCTAGCCTGTGTGTAAAACTTCCTTCTAAAACAAGTTTTAAAGGTAGTCAGGCTCAATTCATGCTTGCACAAACCTCTCAAAGAGGGGGATACCAGCACAACATACCTTGATTGCTTGATTTTGGTTGTCAAAACTTGAACCAAGGTTCTGAGCATGCACGCTAAACCCAAAATGCTGAAAATGTTTTAATCTAAGAGCCCCATGATTCCGTGAGGAATCATATCCAGTGTGTGAATAATTGATCCTAGTTGTTCAAGATAAACCAATAAAAATTCCTTCAAACGTCACTATCTCATTTAAGGCAACAGTACAGTATTCAAGGTTATACACAAAGTCTCACATTGAAGGTACTCAACCATTTTGTCCCGCTCGACGTGGTTCTAGATGATCCTTGCTCCACAAGAACAAGACTCTAATGTGCTTTGAATGAAATCACTTGATCCTCCAAAAGGGAAAATGTTGCTTTGCGGTGATTTCAAACATGGAATTGTCATCGACACCACTCAAAACCCATTCCAACTTGTTTGCAATGTTTGCAATGTCAATAAACATGTTTCAGAGGGTTTTCTGTACTTCTTAGATCAGCTACATAAATTCATGGATGAAGTGAAGGAAGACATGCCATAGACATCAAATCTCTATTGTAGTTCTCAAATGTTCTCAAATGTATTACAAGGACCACCAGCTAGTCTTCCTCCAAGACGATACATGGTCCAAACGATATTGTTGCAACCATAGACGACTCCTCCGTTTACATCTATGTATCACATTCGTCCAAGAGAAATGTGAGAGGCCAAATGCAAAATCAAAGAAGACCTTGCGTAAGAGTGCATCAAGCCAAGTAGCTCACTATAGGCTATGCGGATTCATTTTATGAAGAAAAAAGATGGTGGTTTATGCATGTGGGTACAGTGCCGAGCGCAAAACAAGATGAACAATAAAAAATCATTTTCTCTTACCGCGGATTAAGGACTTGTTTGACCAAATCCAAGGAGAAAACGTATCTTCATCCTTGGATTTCTCCCAAACATGTAATCAAATCTGCATCTTGGAAGGTGATACCGTATTGCCACCTAAATTCAGATAGTGATTTGCAAAGAAGTTTTTTTTTGTTTGTCTAAAACACCCGGGGCGGAATTTCAGCACACTGGCTACAAGGCCTCGCGGGATCATGGGTCTCTCAAATTCAGAAACTTCCAGGAGTCTAGGTCAAATGTGCATGCTAACGACCAAAATCAAGGGATCGGGGTGCATTTTGCTGGCCTCTCCTTCTTTGAGAGCTATGTGTGAGCATGAGTATAGCCCGCTTTTTTTCAGAACTTGCATTGGAAGGCCTTTCTTCACACAGGCTATAGGGGGGAACCTAATTATGCAACATGGTCGAATCCAAGGGTAATTAGTTTTTATCCGGATTTAGCCGGTTGTAGGGTATACAAAAACGAGTGTTTCAGACGTACGTGGGACATAATCAGTTTTGGGTTTTGTTCTTTGGGCTAACGAACTCCTCGACAACCTTCCAAGGAGAAAAGAACCAAACATTCACCAAGCAACTTTGTCTATTCATATTCTTGTACATGGATGATGTCTTAGGTTTTTTTTTATCAGTGGTAGAGGACAAAGAACATTTGTACAAAGTTCTCGAAATCCTTTGAGAGTAGAAATTTCAAAAGTGAGCAAGTGCACGTTTGCACAAGATGAGTTCATTTACCTTGGACACATAACCGGCAATGACAGTATCCGTGTCAACCCACGAAAGGTCCAAGATGTGGTAGAGTGACCATGTCCAAAAAACATTTGGCAGTTTAAGTCTTTACTTGGTTGGTCCAGTGACCGGATAGCCATCACCTGGCTAGCCACCAGTTGTGGATCAAACCGGTGGCTCAATTGGCTAAAAGACTACGGGGCCTCAAAGCCAAGGCTCATGGCCTTGTGTCCTCTCCCTTGTTTACCCTTCTAAATAGTGAGAGTAAGCGAGGATGAGGGATAGACCTGAGTGAGAGAGAAGCGAGACAAAAACAACATTTTGGTATGAAATTGCTGGACGTGCCTCGCACGCAATGATTTTGTGCCATCGTGTCCAAAAAGAAAAATCGAATTCTTTTGTATGGAATTTGAGATTCAAACATGGATTACATGCTCAAACTCACAAGTTCTGGATAATACCCCCATTGTTTGGAATGCAAAACAAGGGGACGAGGTAATAACAGAAATGGACCTCCATAGACTCGAGATATTCGAGTCACCTTGCACAGGAGGGGAAAACTCCTTTGGTGAGATCTGGGTGCCATTCTACAAACTCCGACATCTTTCGTGCAGAACCTGGAGTCACGTACGTTACACATAACTTAGATCATAGAAAGGTTGAAGATGTGTAGCATCACATGATTAGAGGAGATGAGACACTTGCAACAGCAACTCGTTATCAGCAAAAAGTGTACTTTGAC
>SZWC01003506.1:180634-195838 GCA_023375785.1 Penium margaritaceum
AGTTGGTAAGCACAATGGTGTTGGAAGGGCAACCGACAACTTTAATCTTATGTAACTGTTTTGTACAACTTGTCCGCACGTCTCCACCATCCAGAATGTTACAAACCTCATGAAGATGTTGGTGAAAGAAGCGAGTTCACCTTGCGACAAGCACTGGTAACCCGACAAAGGCTTTAACGATGGAGGCTTTGCAGTAGATGGTGCAGCACCTATGACAATGATGACCAATCCGGCGACGGATCACTAAGACTCAATCATCCCTTCGCCTCTGTTGATGCCAATAATGCATGCTGATGAGAGACGTCTTGCCTCAGGTTAGAAGCTTCCTACCTTTGCTTTTTTTGATGTGGCAACACCGTCCAGTCAACTCACGTACAAGCATTCAAGGCAAGTGCGGTAACAGCAAGAATTTGACAAAGGGAGACACGGGAAGTCTTATAAGCTTGAATAGTTTAAAAGTGTGGAGAGAAAGTACAACTGATGAGTTCACTACATCAAAACTTGCTAAGTTAAACAATAGGTGGTGCGCGCACCAGGCTCACCGGCCAAAAATCACTGTTTTGGTCGTAACTCTACACATATGCATCCAGACGCAAACATGCATGTTCTTTAGATAGAAATTACAGTTAGTCACATTCCCAAGTCTATTGTTGATTATTTGACACACAATACAAAATCATGCAAACCAGGATCAAGGCCAGTCCAAAGATAAATCCTAGAGGCTGTTAAGAAAACATAGAAGGTCCCTGAAAGCATCAGAGACAGTGTAGTAGCTGACGTGCAGCTGTTGGTAGGTGGACCACCACACCATGATTCTCCACTGTCATCTGGCTAAGCATCGTGGAATTGTACGATCATGAACATGCCCTAATGCTCATAGCAAGTTATAACAAAAGACAAGGATGGCACACATCACAACACTCCCCCATGTCCCAACAGTACCCATGTCCATACAATGTATAAAGCTGACACGTGCGCAACGAGATGCTCAACAGTCCATGGATACACCCCACTCTCAGCCACCATTAGGTTAGGGGTGTAACCCGATAGTACAACGCATTGTACTTCTAATCCAATAACCCTTGTGACAGCCTAAAAAATCCTCAAGGGCCCCATCGAATGTTGTCAACTGTAAGGGATTCGACGGAATCCTTGGCTGACTAGGCCAAAACAGTGGTTTTGGCCTAGTCGGTTGAGGATTCCGTCAAGTCTCTTACATTGGTATCAGATCTTTAGGGCTCGAATCCCATGTTGAGATTACCGGAGATGCCGAGGCAACTCTCACTCCTAGTGGGGGGGAGTGTAGCGTGGCAATGCCACGCCGACCGGTCAAAGGAGCCACGTGGCTCGAGCAGGGTCACCTGGGACTGTGGACGGCAAGACGGGATGGCTTCAGGGTCGAAGACCCACGAGCACCGTGGTTTTGGCCTAGTCGGCCAAGGATCCCGTCGAATCCGTTACATTGGTATCCGATCTCCAGGGCTCGAGTCCCACGTCGGAATTACCAAAGATGTCGAGGCAGCTCTCATTCCTAGTGGGGGGAGTGTAGCGTGGCAGTGCCACGCCGACCGGTCGAAGGAGCCACGTGGCTTGAGCGGGGTCACCAGGGACTGTGGGTGGTGAGACGGGATGGCTTGATGGTCGGAGACCCTCAAGCACCGCGGTTTTGGCCTAGCCGGCCAAGGATTCCGTCAAATCCATTACATCACTAGACATGTCTAGATTTTGTATGCCCACTCCATCCAGATGACTACCATCTTGGATAACACACTTTGGGTAACGAATGTATTGATGGTGGAGCTGAACTCCCTTTTTCCTTGTGGGAAGCGTTCCTTGAATGTGGTGTGTTCTACTCCATTGTCCACTGCTTTGGCAATGGACATTTCAATATGGTCTTTGCAGCAATCTCAAATGTTGCCATTTGTGGAAACTAGGATTAGATGATGGAGAGGTAGGCTCACACACACCTGATTACCCATCATGCTGGTTACCGAGGCATTCCCTTCAGCAATTCAGGAACCCAATGTTGTGCATCCACTAGTGTACTATCATCGATCTCTTTGCGTACGGCCTCTCGCAAGATGTCATCTTATGATTCTTGCGAATCTTCCAGGATTTTGCTGGTTTGGACGGGGACGTGATCCTAGGCTAGGTGTTGTGGAGCATGATAGAGTAGGAAGATCCCCCAGCCAAATCTAACTTATGGGGCCATCCTCCTCTGTATCTCATGCCCAACTCCTTGACTGTGTTCAAGGGCAAGATCATACGCATGCCATTGTTTGGATACAGACAGTGCATGAGTCATTCAATTCTCATGAAATATTCCCCATGAATGTTCTTATGGGCCCAGTTGAAGCCTATGGAATTAAAAGGAGTACAAAAGTTGAATTCGTACACATGATTGATCATGTGGCCACGTTCTCCCACTTCCATTCACTAATACACCAAGTCTAAGAGCTCCTTCGCGTAGTGGCTAACATTCTTAGGGATCCAACAAGCAACAATAGCATCCCATTTTTCATTGACATTTTTGATGAGTAATATGACACCTCTCTCTCCAACAAATGTCAAATAAAACGGTGCATGTAGAAGAAGCTGAGCATGTGGTCCTCCAAGGTTTTGTGGTTGTAGATTTTGGTGGTAGCCAGCTCATTCACTGTGTTTCACCCAACTTTGTGAAAGGTCTCACAAAGGTTCTGAACAATTTCTTGAAGTGCATGTAACCGTAAACGTTTCACTAGGTTGCAAAGAAACTTTGGTAATTGTAGACCTTGATAAATGACAAGAGCTTGTTCAATTTCTGAAAACACCTTACTTACGGAAAGAAAGAGGAAAATGTGGTGCTAATACTCCCCAAGAATCTTAGGACACACATCACCTCATATAGATAATGGGTTATCATACACCAAACCATGATTCCATGTTGTTTCAGGAATTTGAGACATGTTTATTTTTGGCCTTGAGCCCCACGATAACGTTGCTACCTTTCTCAAGGTGCATCTCCATAAAAAATATTTTCTTTCCCCTTACAAGGGAAATGCTTTCATGTCTCCAAATTGCTCCAAGGGATTGATCTGACTCGTTCTTGCACCCAAAATACAAATTCAAGACATTTAAAGATGCCCCAAAGAAAACATTATGTCTCAATCAAATCACAACTTTTTTTCACTGTCCATTTTGAGATGTATGAAACAATTCCTTGATGTTCAGGCATCATGACTAAGAAGTAACTTTTTAAAAAGTTGTTTCATGTTTTTGTTTATTTTGATTGACTCTAATTCCCATGTTTTAAGGGCTGGTGTGCTTTTCAATAAAAGCATGTGGTACCTTGTCAATATCGTTGGGGAACCGCTCGATGAACAGTTACTATCTTGTTATGAATAGTTGTTTTGATTCCTATTGTTGAATATGTCTTTAAATGTGTTTTGGTCCAATTTTTTCCTCCTCTTTTTCGTAGTTCCAATTTACATGTTTGCCTAAACATAGTGAACTTGAAATGGAGCTCAAGGGAGCATCTTGGCAAAATAAATGTGCTTGACAAGAAGTGCAGTTCATTCCTCGGAAGGGATTTGTGCCGTAAGTGGCGGTTCGTTTCCAAAATGTGAGTCTGTCCATGGTCCACCTGGAGCCCTCGTGCTAGGCTCCCTTTTGCGTCGTCGCCAAACACATCCCAGCAGCTGCAAAATGTCATTTTTATTCTAGGCCTAAAGTTGGCCTCGTCTGGTTGTCAACCCCTGCCTGCACCTTTTGGGGGGACTTTCAGTGTAGTTGTGTCCCGTACAACTTACACCATACCAGGGTAGGTGCCCTGGAACTTTGTTTCAGAAGTATGTCGGACTTGAACCCACTAATATCCACCATCGAATGAAGACTTTCAAACCAACGGTTGTGACTGTGTGGATAGGGGGTTCCCTCGTCACTCGTTGAGTAACTTGTGGAAATGTCCATCCCCGAAGGTAGAAGTTGTCTCATGAACCAGATGTGCCGCATTTGAGGGGCGATGACCACATGTGCGGGTTGGACTTTGTTGTCCATTTTGCATATTGCCGGTTTGGTTGATACTTCTTTGAGGGTTTTCACTAATGATGGGAGATAGGATGTTGTGTTGGTTGTGGCAAGGCGTGTGATGTGAAGGTTGATTTGATCTTCAAAGGACGAAAGAATGGTGCCTCGTAGGATCGGGTCCAATGATCGAGGGTTTTGTATTTTGTTGTGGGATATGCGGCATCAGAGGATCCAAATCTCACAGGAGGCTATCGCTTGGAGTAGGTGCCACCATTGGGATCGTTAAGCTGAATGCGTGAATAGGAAAGGATGCTTTTGATTGGTTAGAAAAATCAGCTCTATGCTGTTGAGTAGGCGGTTAATGGTGGGACGTAGGTTTGTACAGTTGTGGAAGGCGTGTTCGATTGTTTCTAATTATCTGTGGCATTGTGGGTATATTGGTGTGAAGGGGGTTGGGAGGAAGCGGAGTCTAAATCGAATTTGGATTGACCGTAGGGTTGTTTGAAGGAGGACGTGTTGTTCTCGTGGGCCAAGTGAGGTTGCTTTGAGGAGATTTTGGAGGTATGCATTTGGGCTTGTGGGAAGGGCGACGTGGTCCCATTTTGCCCAGAATGTAGTTGGTTTGAGGAGCTTGTGTAGGAGTATTTTGTAGAGTGCGGAGAGAGAAGGGGTTTTTGTTTGGAGTCTCCAGAAAGGTAGGGCGGTGTTGATGCTGTAACCTATACGTTTATCATTGTGGACGTGAATTGGAGTCCACTTACATGGGGAGATGATTGGGATTGGGTCCTCGGGAGCTGCTCGGAGTGCAAGGTCAGGGTCAGCAATAATAGGTTCCGCTGTGGATGGGAAGGTGAAATATGTGATTCGTAAATGTGAGAGGGTGGGCCTTGTGTTGTCTCATTGGAGGACTCCAAAACTCGTGGCAAGCTTGGAAGGAGAGGTTCTTTCCTTGGAGCACCTCCAACCATTATTGTGGGAATGCCTTCAGGAATTGTTTGATTATTTTGTTGTTGGCTGCAATGTTGTTTGCTATTTCAATGTCTTCTATTGTCATTTGGTAGTGTGCTGCTAATACTGGAAAGATATGTTTAAGTTGGGTTTCTGTGGCGAGGAGAAAACGTTCTTCTTGCGACAGTCCAAAGGGTCTATTGTGCCTTTTCATAATGTAACGGTTGAAGGCGACAAATTCTTGGACTTCATGGATGAGTAGGAAGGGGGGAGATTCATTTGCGGATTTGTGCAAAGGAAGGCTTTAAGTATCGTGTGCCATCTTAAGTGCTTTGGTTCTTTGACTTTGAGGATAGAGGGATGGGAAAGGAAGAAATGTCCTTGTTTGGGGAAGCTGTGGGAATGGCATGCAATGTGTTTCCAAGATCTTGGCTGTGGATAGAGGAATTTGGAGGCTAATCTTGCACTTTGTGCTTCTATTGATTTGGGTGGCCAGAGCATGCCCAAACCACCTTCTTCGATTGGGGTGATTACTAAGTTGCGATTAAGGAAATGAAGTTTATTGTCCACGGAAGGAGAGGATAAGAGGTTGAGGAGAGTTTTCATGATGAGAATTTGAGCATGTGGTCCTCTAGGGTCTCGTGGATGTAGATTTTGGTGGTAGCCAGCTCATTTACCGTGTTTCAGTCAACTTTGTGACATATCTCACAATGGTTCTGAACAATGTCTTGAAGTGTATGTAACCATAAACTTTTCACTAGGCTGCAAAGAAAATTTGGTGTTTTCAGAATTTGATAAATGGGAAGAGCTTGTTAAACTTATGAAAACACCTCATTTATGGAAATAGAGAGGAAAATGTGCTGCTAATTCTTCTGGGAATGCCTTCAAGCCTTGTTTGATTCCACGTTGTTTCGAGGATTTGAGACATTTTTGTTTTCGGCCTCCAGCCCCACAAAAAATCTGCTGCCTTTCTCAAGGTGCATCTCCATAAAATTTTGTCTTCCCCCCCCCCCCCCCTTCATGGAAAATGTTTTCATGTCTCTAAATTGCTCCCGGGGGTCGATATGACTCGTTCTTGCACCCGGAAATAAAAATAAAAAAAAAAATAAATGTTCCCAAAAGAAAAATTCAGGTCTCATTCAAGTTACGACTTCTTGTCACTTTCTAATTTGAGATGTAAGAAACAATTCCTCGACGTTCGGGTATCATGACTAAGAAGTAACTATCTTAACTATAACTAAATTTTTTTATTTATGTAAAATAACTATAATTCCCATGTTTTAAGGGTTGATGTGCATTTCAATAGAAGCATGTGATATCTTGTCGATCTCGTTGGGGAGTCGCTTCATGAACAGTTATGATCTTATTATGAAAATTCATTATTATTCTCATTTTTTTTAATTTTTGAAAATTTTATTTCTTTTCATTTGTTATCGTCCTCTCTTGGCAGTTCCAAGTTATCTGTATGCCTAAATAAAGTGAACTTGAAATGGAGCACCAGGGAGCATCATGGCAAAACAGATGTGCTTGACAAGAAGTGCAGTTCATTCCTAGGAAGGGATTTGTGGCGCAAGTGGCGGCTCGTTTCCGAGACGCGAGTGTGTGCATGGTCCACCTGGAGCCCTCGTGCTTGACTCCCTTATGCGTCGTCGCCAAACCTATCCCAGCAGCTAGAAAATGTCGACGACGCCGCCAACATTTTCCGCGACCGGAGAAGTAGACGGGCCGTCGGAACACTCATTGGCATCGTCTGAGAATTTCCCGTCCAAGTAAAAAACTGGGATTCAGATCGACGACGACACAATCGTCGATCTGAACGGTGAACGGTGTCGTCGTTGCGACACCGTGCAGTGGGGGACTGACCGCCGGCCGGCATGTGCGGTGGTGAAGGTGGAGGAGAAACGTCCGTGGCTTAAGTATTCAAAGGAACGAAAACAAAATAACGGACGCCAGTTCACCGAGAATCAGCCCATCTCGTCTTGATTCCACGGACCACCCATAGCGGTCGGAGGGAGGAAAAAAAACAAAGTTTTTGGACGCACCAAGCAGCAGGGAAAAAGTGGCTGGCTTAGCGATTGGTCCGATGTTGGGTCAAAATGCGGGAGAGGTGGTGGTGAGCCCGCATGTGGGGGAGGCGCAGGTGGAGAACTGAGCACAGCCAGCCAGGCCGTGTCAGGAACGTAATTTCTCTTTTTTTAGTCTCCCTCCCAGCTTTTTTTCCTCTCTGCATGCTTGTCTCGGGTGATAAGTCCAACCCAAATCGATCCGCCTACTTCCGTCCCCGCTTCCGGAAACCTTGTCTTTCTTTTTTTATTTTTCATCACTTCTATCTCCTCTCGCTTTGCGGGCGCTCCAACATTCAAGCAGACTTCCTCTCGAACTTGGCCCCTAGTTTTTGTCTGTGCGCATCCGGACTTGCGGCTATGTATTGGCCAATCGCCTTTGTAGCACTGTGGCTATTGTCTGCGCGAGCGCTGATTTACCACGCCACCGTGGCGGAACTGAACGGCGCTCAGTTGACGTGCTCGCAGATTGGAGTGGACTCCACTCACTCAGGCCAGGGGGACTTCTCAGGCAGCAGCCGTCGGTGATGTTTGCTCGCCGACNACTTCAGCGTGCACTGCAAACCTAGGCGTTCAGTGTGAGTTCAAACGCGCGAACCCGATGCCGATCGGCTGGCGCACCAGCGCAATTTTGGCGTGCCTTCAGCCCGTTGGAAAACATTCATGTTCCTTCCACTGCAGGAATGTGTGTTCGAAGTCCTGAGCGCAGAAAGCCTGCGCTCGGATCTTGGGATCAAGCGCAACCTGAGAGGGCGACAGGTTCCCTTCTAATTCAGAAGAAACGACAACTGTATGCATCTGAAGCAACAGCAGCGATTGTAGCAGGCTGCTACTAACAGCAATAGGCAGAGCAGCGGCGGAAGCAACAGGCCTGATGTTGCAGTTCACAGACGGCTGATAGAAGGGGCCGTTTGCAAAGATGGGTGTTGGTGATGACACAAGAAGTTTCCGATTCCGCCGTAACGATGGGTGTTCTTGTCTTTCCCCTTTCTTTCTCGATGATAGCAAGTTGTCATCATTCGCTGTTGCTATTAGCAACAGTAGGTCCGTTCGTGTTTTGATGCTCCCTTCCTGTCTTTGTGATCCCTTCCTGTCTCAATGATCCCTTCCTATCTCGATGATCCCGTCCTGTCTCAATGATCCCTTCCTGTCTCGATGAGGTTAAAGCCTGTGTTGCTGTGGCTCATTAGAAGGCGCCATCAGCTCTTAGGGGAAGACCACTGCAGCTTCCTCATCTCACTTCCAGTTCCCCTTCTTGGTCCCATCCCATCTCCTACCTTCATACTACTGTCGGCCGTCATCCCACATGTGCTCATCTCCCTCCTCCGTCCCCCTCCTTTTCCTCCTTCGTAATGCACAGTTGCACATGTGCAGTTTCTCATTTCAAGACATCAGTGCCACCATTGCCACCACCACCACCACACCACCACCACCACCATACTGAGCGCGAGGGATGGCGCAGCAGCAGAAGAAGAAAAACCACCACCACCAACAGCAGCAACAGCAGCCATCAGCATCCGCAGGGGCATCATCATCCTTGAAGCATGGAGATGAGGCCACAGAAGCAGCAGAAGCAGCAGAGGCAGCTACATCACCGGCATCCAGCTGGTGGCACGGGCATGGATCTGGCGATGGCGATGTGTTGTTTCTGCATGGTACTTTGGACGTGACGGTGCACGAGGCGAGAAACCTTCCCAACCGAGACAAGTTTTCATCCGCCGTCAACTCATGCTTCCATGCGTGCTACCGGCCGTGTGGCGTTGGTGGGCCTGCCAAGGTATGTCGCACTGATGGGTCAGGGTGGTGGGTTGTGGAAGGGAGCCATTGGATGAGGAAGGGTTAGGAGGGGTTTGAATGGGATTGAACGGGATTAGATGGGATGGGATAGGACGGGACAGGACGGGATGGGAAGGGACGGGCGGGGCGCGGCCGGGCCTGTATTCGACTGGACGTGGCAGGGTGGTGCGGGGCAGGGCGGGACTGGACGGGGCGGGGCAGGGCGGGGCAGGGCGCGGCGAAGCGGGGCGCGGGGGGGCGGAGCGGGGCGGGGCATGGCGGGGAAGGGTGGGGCAGGGCGGGGCGGGGCGGGGCGGAGCCGGGCAGGGCAGGGCAGTGCGGGGTGGGGTGGGGTGGGGTAGGGCAAGGCCGGCTGGGGCAGGGCATGGCATGGTGTGGCGGAGCGGGGAGGGGCGGGGCAGGGCGGGACTTGGCGGGGCGGGACGGGGCAGAGCGGGGCATGGCGAGGCGGGGCGGGACAGGGCGGTGTGGGGCAGGGTGGGACATGACAGGATGGATAACTCTCCTTGTTGTGATGTCATTGGTCGCATGCACATGCTGGCATTCACTGTCATGAAATGATACGTTCGCAGCTCAAACGCAATTACTGTTGTCCTTTCTTCACATGTGGTCTCAAGGATTTTTTTCCTCCCACATTTTCCCATCATGCTCACTTGGCGGTGTAGATCATGGGCAGCGACCCATACGTGCTCGTGTTGTTGGGGTCTGCTGTTGTGGCTCGCACTCGGTGGGTAAGCTCCTGAGTTCATAGACACTTCGCAAAGTGTCTCACAATGTTCTGAGCAAATGCGCTGGAGTCCCTGGGGCCTGCTGTCATGGCACGCATTCGCTGAGTGAAATTTCGCCTTTCCGATCGTTCTTATGGCTTAAGTGCGTGAGGTTGTTGAGTGGGGTTGGTGAGTGGGGTAGGTGAGTGGGGTAGGTGAGTGGGGTAGGTGAGTGGGGTAGGTGAGTGGGGTAGGTGAGTGGGGTAGGTGAGTGGGGTAGGTGAGTGGGGTAGGTGAGTGGGGTAGGTGAGTGAGGTAGGTGAATGGGCTCCTGCCCTTCCATGTGTGGCGTGGCAGGTTGGCTGCGGAAGCTGGACATGGAGCTTTGCCCACCAACCGCAAGCTCACTGCATTCTGCTTACAAAGCTCCTCCAAAGGATACCTTTTCCACACTTAGTGTGGAACAAGTCGCACACTCATTTGGAGCGCTTCCATCAAGTCGCACTCTCTCGGTTGCAGTGCAGTTTCTGAGTCGCCTACTCAGGGGACTTGGGAAGCAGACTCTCGCGCTGATGCAAGGGTCTCCAAACGGAATATCAAGATATTCCCGAGCCGCACTCTCGTTTGGAAGACCATACTTCTCACCATCATGACCCGAAGCAGACCGCTCACCATCATAACCTAAAGCAGGCCGCTCACCATCATGACCGAAAGTAGGCCGCTCACCATCATGACCCGAAGCAGGCAGGCTGCCAAAGCCAGACCTGGAGCAAGACGCGGAAGGCTGTGTTTCCAGGTCATGACGGGAGCGCCATGGTTTTGTCATATGCACCGAACTGCATCTGTGGTGTGTGAGCAGCTGTGAGAAGCCGTGATGGAAACTGGGAGGTACGGGCAGAACTGAATCACTGTACCCACCTTGTACGGCAATGTGATACTGTCGCCAATTTCCTTTTTTTTGTCGTTGCTTCATATTCATCCTGTCTGTGTTGCTGAGAATTTTGCAGCACAAGGCGCAACACCGGTCATCCGTTTTGGGAGGAGAGCTTCCATGTGCATGTGGCTCACCCTGCCACCTCCGTTGACTTCACCATCAAGGTTTGGAATCCCCTCTTTCCCCCACCACCCCCTCCTCCTTTCCAGGCCAGGGAGTCTGAACAAGAGACGAATAGGTATGGACATGAATTTGTTTCACTGCACACATTTTGTTTTACAAAGTGCATTTGGTTTTGGAGCATGCATGTTTTTCTACAGAACGTTTGGTTTGCCAGCGTGCATTTCTGTTTTACAACGCTTTTTTTTTTCAGCTTTGCCAGGCGCTCTTTGTCTCTTCAACAAGGGATGGCTTCGATGCCCATTTGAAACGACACTTGTGAGGGAATTTCTGACTGGCTTCTGTCTCCTCTCCTCTCTTCCCCCACCTTCCCTTCTCACCCGTTTTGCTTCTTCTTCCTTCGCTTTGCTTCCCTCCCCTTCTATGTGCTTCCCTTCCCTTCCCTTTTTTCTCCGTTCCCTCACTTTCACATGCCTTCCCTTCCAATCCCTTGCCTTCCCTCCTCTCTTTTTTCAATAACTTGTTTTCCTTAAATGAAAATGACAACATGGTGGGGGGGATGCCAGAGCCCTTTACGCCACCTCAAACAGATTAAACAGGGTTCTCAGGCAAGGCCCTGTGGCCAGGACCGCTCCGTGGAGGGGAGGATGCCAAAGTCCTTCACGCAACCTCAAAACAAACAGACAGTGTTCTCGGGCAAGGCCCAGTGGCCAGGGCCGCTACATGGTGGGGAGGATGCCAAAGTCCTTCGCGCCACATCAAGCAGACAATCAGGGTTCTTGGGCAAGGCCCTGTGGCCAGGACCGCTACAAGAGTGCAATGGGGGACACCTCCAAAAACCTCTGGAAGCTAGGCTTCCCAGAAAGTTGGCTCAACCCCGCAGAGGGTTGAGAGTGTGATGAGGGAGTGCACACATCCCTGACGTGCAATGGGGGCCACCTCGCCTGTGAAGGGGGCAGAGGCTCTGGCGTGTGTGGAGACGTAGAGCAGCGAATCCCCGCAATGGAGGAACGCTGTGCGAGGATGCTCACCGCTCGCTGTGCCCAGTGCGTAAGGGCCTCCGCCGAGCACTGGCGAGTCCCGCGTGAGAGGCAGATCTTGGCCAGGCGGGCCAAGAATACCCAGAACTCGTCTCCCAGGCCTCCCAAGGTCTCCCAAGCCAGAGGTTGCAGGCTCTTTCCTCCTCTTTTCATTTCCTCCTCTTTTTCCCCTTCCCTTGTTTTCCCTGCTCTTCCCTTCCTCCCCCTGCTCTTCTCTTCCCTCCCCTTCCCTCGTTTCTCTCTCACAACAGGACAGCGACATGGTCGGTGCGCAGCTCATAGGCAAAGCAGCGGCAAGAGCGGAGGANCCGCTCGCTGTGCCCAGTGCGTAAGGGCCTCCGCCGAGCACTGGCGAGTCCCGCGTGAGAGGCAGATCTTGGCCAGGCGGGCCAAGAATACCCAGAACTCGTCTCCCAGGCCTCCCAAGGTCTCCCAAGCCAGAGGTTGCAGGCTCTTTCCTCCTCTTTTCATTTCCTCCTCTTTTTCCCCTTCCCTTGTTTTCCCTGCTCTTCCCTTCCTCCCCCTGCTCTTCTCTTCCCTCCCCTTCCCTCGTTTCTCTCTCACAACAGGACAGCGACATGGTCGGTGCGCAGCTCATAGGCAAAGCAGCGGCAAGAGCGGAGGACGTGGCAAAGGGGGAGAGCGTGAGCGGATGGTTCGACGTGATCGTGCCAGAGGGGGCAGACCCTCTCGACCCCCTCAAGCGTCCGCGTCTGCGTCTCACCCTCCACTACGTGCCCTTGGATCGCTCGCTGGCTGGTGAGTGGCGTGGAGAACATCCTATCCATGCATGCACTGAAACGTGCTCGCACTCACTTCGTTTGTGGGAACACCTGGAATGCAAAGGTAGGGTAATCTTTTCTTTGACGTTTTTCAAAACGTCTAAGAAAGAATTACCCTGCTGGTGGGAACACCTGGAATGCAACTCTAAAGAAAAGTGGGAAGAAGGAAAAGCGTTCACGTACATTTCTTTTTCGGTGTCTGAATCGGGACTTAATTAATTTGAAAAAACTGTGATTCACCGCCATGCATGGCAGGTCCTACATGTCTGGCCATAGCCTGCCACTTGCACATCAAGCTTCAGTACTGTGAGGTTTTGCTTGAGGAGCCTGAGGCTGGGGCCCTGGGCGTTTAGGGTATTTCTGCTTGCTGCTGCTGCAGCTGCCGCCGCTGGCGCGGCTGCTGATGCTGCAGCTGCTGCCCTATCATCAGCTCCTACTGGCATGCCAAAACTCAGGTACCGGCTGCCTGATCAACCTTCTTTCTGTTTCATCTTCTTCGTCTTCATTCTTCTTCTTCTTCTTCTTCTTCTTCTTCTTCTTCTTCTTCTTCCTCTTATTCTCTTCCTTCCACAGGTCCGATGTCAAGGGAGGCAAAGCTAGCAGCCATGGCAGCGGCGTCCCATCCAGCCTACTTTCCAGCAAGACGGTGCGACAGCATGACGCTGTACCACGATGCGCACGTGACCCATGAATTCCACCCCGACATTGCACTCCGCACCGATGGGGGAAGCCACTACCGTCAGCCGAGGGGTTGTTGGCGTGACATATACAGGTGGGACTCTGATTCTGATTCTACATTCTGATTCTGAATCCATTTCTGAATCTGAATCTGAACTTGAGTCTCATTCTGATTCTGATTCTTGTTTCATTTTCATGTTCTGACACTGATTTGCTTTTTTTTTTTCCTTCTTCATTTCCTCAGTCAATCCTGTCACTCAGCGGGTAGGCCAGTCCCCAGAGCACTAACTGGCGGGTAGACTAGCAGTCTAGAGCCGCCCACTACGACTGCCGGTCTAGCCAGCCAAGTATTTGGACTTGGGAGCTCCAGCCTCAGACGTACTCAATTCTACAGTGATTGGGATTCTGGTTTCTAGACTGGAACCAGAACCAGAAGCAGAACTTCTGGCTCTGATGATCCCTTTCATTCTCATTCTCATTCTGACACTTCCAAGCAAAACCCAACTTTACATTCCGTTTGGCTACAGTATGGGAAGCTCCCACCGTGAGGCAAGGGATTGCTTTGCGTGATGGTGGCCTCCTGTTTACAAAACCTTCTCTCTGCGGCACCATCTGCGGAGCTAAAAATCTTGGAAGTTTTGCAAAACGTCTTAGTTTTTTTATCATTTGCTTGTTGGCTTGATGGTTTTCTCCTGTCTTCTTTGAACCTTCTCTCTGCAGCACCATCTGTTGAGCCCAATCCACCATTTACGTTGGTGGCTGGTCCGTCAACGTCAACATCACGCTTCTTTGCGATGAGGAGTCCAGCAGGAGCAGCATTGCCAGCAGCAGGAGCAGCAGCAGTAGCAGTAGCAGCAGTAGCGGCGGCGGCGGTGGCAGCGGTGTTGGTGAGGACACCGAGGAGGAGAGGGAGCACAGGCAGCGATACGGGAACCCAAAACTCGGAGACCTGCTCAAACGCAAAGCGGCGGAGGGGGTTCGAGTGCTTGTGCTGGCGTGGGATGATCGCTCGTCCATCAACAGTCCGCTCTTCACAACGGTAAGCTATCTCTCCCTCCTGAGTTTAAGATACTTTCCAAAGCGGCTTGAAAACTTTGGCTGTATGGGTATGTGAGTGCTTGTGCTTGCGTGGGACGATTGCTCGTCCATCAAACAGTCTGCTCTTCACAACGGTAGGCTCCCCCTCCACCTCCCGTGTTGAATTTCTTTCCTAAACGCGTTGCGGAGCGGCTTGACATGGCTGGATCTACGGGGGTTTGAGTTCTGTCCTTGTGTGGGACGATCGCTCGTGGGTTACCATCCGTTCTTCACTAGGGTGGGCTCGCTCTCCCTTTCTGCCCACCACCTGAGAAAGCCCTCTCTGAGAGAAGCGCCCTGTCTCGCCTTCGGAGAGGGCTTATCTTTGTACTATCACAGAGGAGAAATACTTTCCCCGGTGGAGTGGAGGGAAGATTGAACCAGGTGGCTATGCGAATGCGCAAGGAGTTGCGTTTATGGAACGCAAACCAAGCACGTGTTGAAGATTTGAGGGGGGCTTCGACCGCTTCAGCAAAGTGTATCAAACTGTACTGGACTGCAAAGTACTCTTGTTTACCCCATCACTTTGGAAGTGGAATTTTTTTTTCACAAAAACCCAACTGCATTCCTCCAAGTAGAAGCACAGAAACGGTCGGATGGAATGCCAGGCAGGGGTCAAGCCCGGGATCTCAATCACAAAGAATCCAGGCCATGGGTTGCATCTGATGCACAAGTAGGTGGACACGTGGATGGTGTTTCTTTTCTAATCCATCTTCCCCTCTCAGGAGATTGACGAGAGAGTAGTGGGGTGATCGGAGAGATTGAAAGTGCATATGTGCCAAGAGTTCTCCTCTTTCCTTCTTTTTTTTTTTCTCCATTTTTTCTTGTTTTCAGGGTGGAGTGATGCGCACGCACGACGAGGAGACACGTCGTTTCTTCAGAGGCTCACAAGTGTGGTGCATCGTTGCGCCACGCAAATCGTCACACCAACTCTCCTTCCTACGCAAGCAGGTGTGTGGTTGATGAGAGTTGAAGGTGTCGGTGTCTTGCTGGCAAAGAATCGCCTCCATTTTCAAACAGTCGTGTTTTTCATGAGAGCTCAAGGTGTAGGCG